>CM022880.1:29942330-29953943 GCA_012654025.1 Pachypsylla venusta
TATTGCTGTCTAAAAGGAGAATGGTAAGAGCTAGAGATTTATCATATTTGGGGTCTCAGTTAGCTCCGAAACTTTTGGGTTCAATCAAATATACCGTTGGCGATTTTTACCGCTTTAAAGCGGTTTTGATTAATCCTGTCTAAAAAGAGAATGGTAAGAGCCAGAGACATCAAATTTGGTAGGTATGTCAAATTTAGGGTCTAATTACGGCCAGTTTTGGAATCGTCACGAGACCCTACCCCCTTTTTTTCGCCAAAAAAATAATAATCCCAGGTGTCACATTGGCAGAGTTTTTTTTTTATTATTGTTATAATATAAAAAATAATGTCTCTTTGTCTCTTTTATTCGTGAATTTATAATCATATTCAATGTGAACTCTGACTTTAAAAAATCTTTTCAATTATTCATAAGTTAAGTATTCCAAAACTATGATAAAAAGAAAAAGTCTTGAGCAAGCGTCAACGGCACGTTGACGCCAGTTCCTGTAAGATCACTGAAGTTAATTAATATCCAACGACATTTTACTTGGTGGGTGACCACTATGTTAGATCTATCTGGCTATTACTGCCCATCCCATGCTGACTGAGGTCAACTAATAGATTGTAAGTTTCCAGCAGACGGAGGGTGAGATCCACGTCTTAAATGTTGTTAGAGGTCCCAAAAAAACTGTTGAGTGAAAGCCTGAGACATTTTCGAAGGGTTCTTTATATAGGCCTATTTTAACTCCTTAGGAGAAAATCTGCCTCGTCTAAGAATTGACCCCGCACGCCCTCTTCTTACCGGGAAACGCTGACGGAATAAAGATAGTTTTAATGACCAAGGGCTTCTTTTGTGTCGTCAGGCGCACTTCATTTTTGTCCTGTGTATTTCTAGTGGAGAGTTCTTTCTATGCTTGAAGGGTTATAAACATTTTTGATAATTCCATTAACACTACGCAATGCCTTGCGTGTTTGGGTTCAAGGGTCTACGTTTTTAAAATGTTTGCTCTACTCTTTTTTCAAAATTCTTTTGTTTAAGTTTCCTTGCTCACTTTACCTTTGCTCGATGAAATTTTATCTTCAGTATTGAATAACAGATACGATCAACTTTTTGTTTTTTCAATTATCTTCCTCCTTGTTCTTTCTTATACTCGAAAAATACACCTTCTCACTTCTACTTCTTATCTTTCCCCTGAAAAATACGTCATGCCAAATTTTTATGTTCACCAAAATTATTGTTACAGTAGCCTTAATTTCAGAAAATAATAATAAAAGTTAATAAAAAGAACGAAATGGGCTCTTCAGTATCAACAAAGTCACAGGTTATTTTCAAGTAAACCTTTGGAATCGTCCCCAAAAAAACCCTCAAAAATAAAGCCCTTGAAATCAAAACCATCTCAACATTCTTGTAAGAATCAACATATAATAGGTATATTTTTTATTACAGAACCCTTTCTATGCAAACTATATACTTTTGTGCGTCTCATATTAGACTAAGTATTTAATTTTTTTTAAATTTATGCCCGAGCCATCCGCGTGATCTGAGAAACACTCCTGCATGTACAGGGTGCGGCAATTAGTATTTCCACATTTGAAAGAGCTGGCAAATAAAATGAAATGAGATATTTAAAAAAATATTTTGCACTTTGTAAGCTTGTGTCTTCTAGTTTTTTTTCATCTATGTTTTGTTAATGATGTCATCCAGATGACGGCCTTGGCGAGTGATGCACATTTGGAGTCTTTCGCGGAAGTTTTCCATGACTCTCGTCAGCATACCAGCATCAATTTGAATGATTTCTTCCAAAACTGCCTTCTTTAACTCTTCAAGGGTGCCAGGGCGGTGTTTCAGCCTTGAGGTAACCCCACAGGAAGAAGTCACAGGGACTCAAATCCGGCGACCGGGGAACATGTCCTGCGGAATCTCACGAGAACGTTTGGCTGCATGGGTAGTCCCATAAAGCTGATGATGTGGTCCTAAAGTTGTGAAACCAACTCAAAATTGTTTTTCGATGAGGAACTGGATCTGTGAAATGCAAACCATACCTTGTGCGGGACGCTCTCTGAGTGGCCATAAAGGATTCACTTTTTTCAAAAACACCTTGACAAGGAACGCACGATGCTCTCGCGACCAAACCATTTCATCACCTAAAAACTAGATGTCATTTAGTGTTGAACACCACAAACTCCACGCTCCTCCCACTATTACTTCCCCTCCCACGATTTTTTGAAAAGTGGGAGAATTAATTGCCGCACCCTGTACTTACCGATTACTTGACTTAGTCTATTATTTTCGAGCAGCTGTGGGAAGGCAACTCTCTTTACTACTAGGTTATCTGATGTATGGCCTCCTCTGCCGTTTTGCTTTAATCAATAACAGCCACTCATTTTTCCCTACTAGTTTGAGTGCACATCGATAAATCCAACGGTACGTGGTGTCCCAAACGAGTACTCAACATGCCGAGGTTGATTAACTTCAGTAATCTGATAGGAACTAACGTATGCAACGTGGTAAATAAGCATAGTGGTTTATTTTCACACTTCAATCCCCTCATAGTGCGAAGTTCAAGATGTAAAATATCTCTTAAGTTTTTATTTCGGTGATAAATTTTTAGTTTTCCCAGAAACAATATAAAACTAAAAAAAGGCAGCCATTTAATCTGCTACAATGTCTGACGTACACTTAAACTTAAGCCTTACACTTAAATTTAAAAGGGTGGATTTACTTTTAAACTGAATGTCAGTAATTTTCATCCACTATCTCCTAATATAGTCCAGTCAATGAACTACCAAAAAGAGTCAAATAGAAACAAAAATTATATAGTTCTGGAGTTTTCTTAAAATATTCCTTGGACCGTCAAAAAATATACAAATACTTACCCCCTTTTTTGGTTTTTCTCAATAGCTTATAAACTATATCAACTTTAGGTTTAAAATACAGTGGACAAAAAGAACGACAACTAATTTTGCTCGAAATCAATTTTTACATTTTTTTGTGGCTCTAGCCGTTTGCAAAATATGTGAATGTGAAGTGGCAACACAAAAATTCAAAGTTCGGGGGTGAAAAAAAATCGGGTCTATGATATTGATCCTTTCCCATTTCATGTTCAAAATCCCAAACTTAATAACGGCTCTTAGCTCTAACGATTTCGGCTAAATTTGGTATATGGTATACGGTTTTTTAGGCTGGGAATTAGATCGCTACTTTGGGATCTCGTGGTGAATAAGCTGTTGATAAGGCTAAACAGGAAAAACTAGGATACTACACCCAGGGCTATGCTGATGACAGAGTCATTCTTATTATCTGAACACGGTGTCAGAAGTGATCCAGTCGGCTCTTAAACTGGCGGAACAAGGTCAACCTGAGGTTCAACCCAACGAAAACTACAGTTGTTCCATTTACCCGAAGAAGAAAAATGGAGGGTATAAAGCCGCCAACCTTCTTTAGGGAGATTCTGGTAATAGGGGGGGGGGGTAAAATATCTGGGCGTCACCCTGTATTCCCAGCTAACTTGGAACCCCCACCTCTCTAAAGCTATATCGACAAATACAAACTGGCTTTTATGATAACCATAACGGAACTGGGCAGGCTTAACAAGGTACATCTGGAGTGGGTACAAGGACATAAGGAGATTGCAGAAAATGAACACGCTGACCAGCTGGCGAGTAAGGGGTCCGGAAACTCCTTCAATGGTCCTGAACCGGCATTGGTATCAGCAAAACTGAAGCACGCAGTTCGAACTGGACCTCAGGACAACGACACATGAAACAAATGATTGCCAAACAAAATTTCTAACTGCTGATCTCCTTCCCTTAAATTAGAAACAATTGAGACTGCTCACTGCCCTAATAACGGGACATTGTCTTCTCATAAAACACCTACACAATATGTGAATCTTTAGGGAAAATCCATTTTACACTATGTGGGGATTCGTGGAAGAGGAAACAGGCTCTCATGTTATCTTTGATTGCAGTACCCTACACAAATGAAGAGTGAGTATCATCGGGTCACTAAAACGCAGAGAGGAATTCGTTCAAAAGAATCTGGTAAGAAGACTGCTCAAACTCTCCGGGCAGCTGAACCGAAGCTAGAAGCTGAGGTTCCAAAACACCAAACCTTAGGGGTTAAGGTTAATGAAATGAAATTATTGCCAAACCCCAAGCATGTTTTTCTGGATATTCTTTAAGGGACAGTCCGAGGAATATATATTTTTTTAAATAAACTCCAGAACTATATCATTTAATGGAAAAAACCTTCATTGAATGGGCTAATACTCGCACGCGTATCTCTCCTAAGATTCTTCATTTTTGAAGAAGCAAATAGTAAAAAAAAAATTTAATAATTTACGTTTCAAGTGGATTTATGTGGAATCCAAAAATCGAATAAAAAAGGTTCGTCCGGGCGCGCCAAATTTTGCACTTAACTTATTTTGATGAAATTTGGCATCATGTAGGTCCTAATTAAAAAAAAAAAAAAAAATATTTTAATATTCATCGTAATATTGATATAGGTATGAAGACCATGATTTAGAAGTAAGATGAGGATGATAGATCAATAGCGGATCAGTCGATCCAGCGGACAGAACAAACCAGATGGTTTTACATCAATGTTTTTGGTTGTCGCGCTTATTCCGTTTGTTTCCATTTTGTGCTTTATCTTGGCTTACTTGTGATTGTTATAGATTGGTAAAAAAACACCCACTGATTTCCTTTTCACATGATGTGTATTCCTTTACCATTACTCAGGGACCCCAGGGTACACCATGATGAGACTATCATTGTACCCCTATCTTGCTTTCTGTAATTGGATATTACTTCAAATGAAATGGAAGATACTTTTTTATCTTCATTTTAATCATGTCATAGCTTGAAGAAGATGCTCTGGAACAAAACAAAACCAAAGGACTTTGGGTTCTGTCTCGAGTATTGTAAATGAAAACTCAAGATTGCACTTTAATAAATTAAAAAAAATCTCTTAAGTGCAAAAATAGTACCTGGGGCATTTGAGTCATTCCAATAGCATCTTTTCTCACAATCTCAAGTAGAAAATAGTAGGGCATTTGATTCATTCCAATAGCAACTTTCTCACAATCTCAAATATGAAATAGTAGGGCATTTGATTCATTCCAATAGCAACTTTTCTGACAATCTCAAGTATGAAATAGTAGTGCATTTGATTAATTCCAATAGCAACTTTCTGACAATCTCAAATATGAAATAGTAGGGCATTTGATTCATTCCAATAGCAACTTTTCTGACAATCTCAAGTATGAAATAGTAGAGTATTTGATTCATTCCAATAGCAACTTTTCTCACAATCTTAAGTATGAAAGAGTAGTGCATTTGATTAATTCCAATAGCAACTTTCTCAAAATCTCAAGTAGGAAATAGTAGGGCATTGGATTCATTCCAATAGCAACTTTCTCACAATCTCAAGTATGATTTTCTCCATATGAATTGTCCTGAGCTCGCCAGAGAAATCATGAGTAATATGCATAGAAAAAAGAAAATATAGGTATATTCATAGGCTCCGTTCTTATGCATAAAAACGAAGCAAATGATTTTACTTGAGCAAATGCACGGGAATATGAGTATGATCTAGCCATCGTACTTCGTAATATCTGCTCAACCTCTGAGCTTTTGCTATAGAAAAAGCAGGTGCTTCTTTTTATACACACAGGGTTTCCCATTTTAAATGACCAACTTAATTTATTCCGAAACTGTTGCAGTCACAAAAAAAATTATTCTAACAGAATGTTCATAAAATGAGGGGGACNTATATTCATAGGCTCCGTTCTTATGCATAAAAACGAAGCAAATGATTTTACTTGAGCAAATGCACGGGAATATGAGTATGATCTAGCCATCGTACTTCGTAATATCTGCTCAACCTCTGAGCTTTTGCTATAGAAAAAGCAGGTCCTTCTTTTTATACACACAGAGTGTCCCATTTTAAATGAACAACTTAATTTATTCCGAAACTGTTGGAGTCACAAAAAAATTATTCTAACAGAATGTTCATAAAATGAGGGGGACGTATTATGATGACCTTGGTTGACTTGTCAAAGATGTCCTTCAAAGTCAGATGAAGGTCAACTTCATTTTATAAAAAGGGGATGACCTGAATTTTATTACATTTTTGGATTCCCCATTTAATTCTACGTTCATTTGAACTATTTTGCTCCAAATTTTGGGAATGTTTATTGGTCTGACATACCCGTGTGGCATATTGAATGAAAGCTCTCGCCATTTCCTATACGATGGTTTCCTTTTTTCACCTGTTTGTTCATTTTATAAAAAAAATCACTCTTGCAATATATTTCAATTTGCCACACGGCTATATATGTCAGACCAAAAATCATTCCCAAAATTGAAAAAAGAAGTTCAACGAAACCATGAAATGAATAGTCAATTGAACGTATACTTAAATGGATAATTCGAGAATGTAATAAAATACAGGTTGTCTTATTTAAGAAAATGAATTTGACCTTCATCTGACCTTGAAGGACAAACTTGAAAAGTCACCCAAGGTCATCATAATACGCGCCCTCTTTTTTATGAATATTCGGTCAGAATAATTTTTTTTGAGACTCCAACAGTTTCGGAATAAATTGAGTTGGTCACTTAAAATGAGACGCCTCAACATATCAAAGCAGATTTTGAATTTAATAAAACACTGAAGGGCATATGTTTTTCGTCAAGAAAAACCGTTTTTCAGAATACTTTTTTTGTGATTCCAAGAGTTTTGGAATAAATGGCGTTGGTCACTTAAAACGGGACACCCTGTAGTACTCCATGAGGACTAGTGCTCCTCATGAAGCAGTATGTATAAAACTCATGTCACATGTTACTTGCGGTTGATAAAGAAAGTTTCTGCAAGCTCTAATAAAATTATATTATCGTTATTGACACAGAAATTGTTCTCGCCGAAGTCTCAAGTGTCATGTTAAAGGAGCATTCTCACAAAGCAGTGACAGTGTCAGTGCCGCGACCGGCGAAACTAAAAATATTCTTCCAGATCGTTGAAGTCAGTAACGGTGCATCACTGTGAGCTCACGATCAGCGGGAATAACTTTCTTCTTCTGTAGCCTAATAAGAAACCATTAATAAAATGAACATAAATGAAACATTATAATTCATTTCACTTGTAAGTCGGCTATGCTTCGTCTGGCTCACTAAAGAATTTAGCAAAAAATGTTCTATTTGATCTCAATTACCCACCTTCTGCAGGGGTCCCATTTATAGCCAAACACCTTGTATATTTTGTACTAAAAAAACTCGTAACGATAAACATTTTAAAATAGAAAATCACATTTTGAAACAAAAGTAATTTACCTTTGTACGCACTCCAAAGGGGTTTTTGGGACCACCGGGCCTGTTTGAAACCATGGACTAAGTAAGTATTATTTTCTCGGTATTGACCTCCTGTCGAAAGCACCCCTGTATCTTGACATCTTCCAATATGTCGTCACCGAGTGAGCATCATCACTTAGGGGTTTTACAAAGGGCTCTGATTTACCGAGAATCGGATAAAGAATTTTTTTTTCTAATTTCTAATTGACCTTTAAATTTTTCGGGAATAGGCCCCTCAAATTTCACCTAGGTGTTAGTCGAGTTATCTGAAAGAATAGCAATTTTCATATTCAGTGTGAGTTTTGTGGAAAAGTGACCATGTCTCCATTGTTATCGGTTTCCTTTATTTATCACTGAATCTCACTATAATGTATTTCCGCGTACAGAAAATTATAGAAAGTAAAATTGTTATTTGTAGAACCTATATTGATTTTATTTTTCTTTTGGCAAAACCAAAGAATTATGAGGCACCCCCATTATGCACATTCAATTAATTCCATTCTGTCGAGCCTTAAATAGACATAGACAAAGCAATTCCTTTTTATGTTTTAAGTTTTAACGTCAACAGGACAGAGTAGGGTTAATGAAGAAAATATACAAAGAATTTTTTGACAAGTCAGTTTGCCTCTTGCGAAATAAATTTCGGGTTTGGACTTTGACCCAAATTTCTATCCCCTTCTAAAAAAACACAATTAATTTTTTTATCATTCAAAAGGGTTATCATATTACGAACATCCCTTATGCTTTCCGTCCACATAGTTCCGGTAAATCCCTCCACTTGTACAATTTGGAAAAGGAGGCTTTGGATGGTTATGCTTTTTGAGACAATCACTTATAAAAGTCCTGTGACTGACCAATCAGTTTACATTTACTTTTTTTTAAATGATTCTTAAAATAGTGTGATGCCATCGTTTAAGGTTTTTATTATCACTCGAATGTGATAATCAATCTGCTAAAATGCTAATAAACGTCTGAATGGTAGAGTGTGTACATTAATTTCGACCTTTGCACCAGAGAGGTAGCGAGTCAAGTCGATCTTTTTTTTTAATTTTCTGCTTGGTCTGACTATATTTTTTTTGGGGGGTAACTCTCCCACAGAACAGAAAGCTATGATAATAGTGTCAAGTGTAACAGCGTTATGAGGTTATTTCTATAGCTTAAATTATATGTGTGATGTTGAAATGATTGTATAAATATTGCATATTAGTGATGTTGAAATGATTGTATAAATATTGCATATTAGTGATGTTGAAATAATTGTATAAATATTAAGAAACATTATAATTCATTTCACCTAAATAAATTTGAAACAGTTTCTGTTTAAAAATCGTGTCTAACTTTTCCCTGTAAAGAGAAACGATTGCTCAGTGTGAATGCTTTTAGATAATAAAAAACCATTTAATACAGGTAATAAGAAATAAGAACCCATTAATAAAATGAACCTAAATAATTCATTATAAAATTGTGTCTAACTTTTCTCGGTAAAGAAAAATGAGAAAAATCGAAAAGCCAACTTTCCTCGATTTACAACGAAGTGCTTTTGAACTTTACGATGAACGAACTTATCAACCAGACGATTTTTATGATCACGAGGCATATCGAAGTGAAGAAACAATAAACCAATCGAACAGTAAACTCGATATAAACAGTAGTGAGCAGTTGATTAATGGTGCCAATCCGCAGATCAGCACCATTGAAGATGATAGAATGAGTTCTGCTGTCAAGTCTGGAAATCCAATTGTTCGTGTAAACTTTCCGCCAGGTACAAATACATTTAGTCGCCGAACAAGTAGAGTGATTCAAGCTATTCGGAGAAGATCGAGAAGTATGAGCGCTTGGAGTGATGTCAGCAGATCAAGTTGGAAACTTGATGAAAGGTAAGAATGAAATTTTCATTTTACAGGATTTACCGCACCAAAGAACAGTGGGTAACAGTTGACTATACAAACTAATGATTTAGGAAAATGTTATAAATAAGTCAAACTACCTTCACTAGTATTTCTGTGAACTGCAGACTTCACTCACTTAAAATGTCAATCATTAGGGCCGGAATAACAATAGTAGCTCTTTCTACCCACATTGACCTCACCCAGCCTGGGTTGAGCCGGAAAAAACCCATCCAAGTACTGACCACGCCCGACGTTGCTTAAATTTAGTGATCTGATGGGAACTGGTGTATTCAACGTGGTATGATCGTTGGCTAACCAGTGAGGTTTAACGTGGTGTTTAACCAACTAGGTTCGAGCCCTCGTGGTGCTGGCTATTTTTACCTAATGTCTTTATCAGGCATGTTGGGCAATATTAGGCATTAAAATCACCATAGGACCCATGTCTGATAAACGATAGGACCCATGTCTGATAAACCATAGAACTCATGTCTGATAAACCATGGGACCCATGTCTGATTAACCATGGGACCCATGTCTGCTAAACCATAGGACCCATGTGTGATAAACCATATAACCCATGTCTGATAAACCATGGAACCCATGTCTGATAAACCATAGTACCCATGTCTAATAGTGTGTCGCCAACTGACGTCATGTTTCATGACGAGTCCCCTTGTTTGTTTCTGCACCCCAAAAGGATTGTAAGGATGTCAAATATAAAATAATATAAATTGTAAAATTTATTCAAGTGGTTTTTGTTTGAAAGATACAAGCATACTTCTATTGTCACCATAATTTATAACATTTTCCACAAAATATTAAAATGAGTGAACATTTTGGAAATGTCATTTTCCAGTCTCTCAGACATTTTTATGATGTTGTATTACATACTCGAACATCTACATTATATTATTTTGTTCTAAATGCACTTCACAAGCAAACGAGAAATTTAATATAAAAGTTCCATGTCACTAAATAAATTGGATTTGTCAAAATATTTTTAAATTAAAATATTTTCAGAGATAACATTGATTTTTTTTAAAAAATACAAACAAATTACAATACTTTCCTTCTTATGGGATAAAGAAAGTATAAGGCTATGTTCAGAAGAACGCGCTGTACGATGAACCGCACGGCATAAAATCTAAATAGTGCAAATTGTCTACATGACCGCGCGGTATGCTTTGTTCCGAACGGAAGATCTTGTACCGCGTGCTACTAGTTCTACAAATTCGTATTGACTTGTTCAGTTGATCCGCGCGGTTTGAGGCGAAATAAAGTAGCCAAGTAGATATATTGATACCAGACTTCTCCGCGTACATACGGTGTCATGTGAATGCTTCTCCCGTGCGGGACCACGCGATCATCTGAACATAGCCTAAATGTTTATCGTTTAGAATTAGAACAAAAAAGGATTTGTCTTCAATTAATTTTTAAGTTCTGGATGTACTTGATTTTTGGACGCAATGGTTGCTGTGGGGTGAGCGTAATTTTCTAGCAATATAAAAGCAAAAACATTTTTAACTATTAATTCTGCAAAATCACTGATTTAAATTGGCCACCACTTGTCAACGCGTTACCCAAATAATAATCAATCATCCAATTCTATGAAATTAATTAATGTGCTTACCAAAGTTCGTCCAAATCGCAGGAGAAAGTGTTTAGAGAGTTATAGTGGTACGAAAAGACAAACAGACAATTAATAATAAAAAAACTGAGGTGTTAAAATAGGTCTTCACTTTGTTTGGTGAACCTTTGGGNTCACTCGCTCTGGGATGATCATATTAAATGCTTAAAAAATATTCTTAAAAGTAGTTATTGTTTTTAAAAATAGTTCCCCTCAAAATGCGTGTTCAGGTTTTCCTATTCACCCTTTGGCCTTTTTGTTACTGTGGTTTAATTTAGACGAATGGTACCTCTGTATACTATACAAACCAGATACATAAAAACAAATTACACCAGAGTCTATTTTTTGTGAAACAACTGAAAGTTTTAAAATGCATGAATTCTTATTTGCTTAAAAATTCAGAGAATACCTCGCCAAAATTTTTGAAAATTTACAAAAAAAAAGAAAAATTAGGGAAAATATCTTAGTCCCCAGAAAATAGAATTTAGAATTAGCTCTCGAGCTGAATTGTCCCCAAAAATTCCTGCAGCATAATTTTCTTTATTTTTGATAGAAAGTCACTCCAGAGGATGCTGTCGGAAACATTAATAATACTCATTTACCTCTACCTCTTTGTTTCTACCCAGGTATTTGAACATTTTTGGTGACTTCATATGCCTTTTTTTCTATAAAATATTTTCTCTTTTATTACTTGTGTTGTTTGACATACAGGGTGTTTGGCTATAAATGGGACCCCTGATTATGCTGGGTAGCTGAGATCAAATGGAAC
>CM022880.1:29955428-29968370 GCA_012654025.1 Pachypsylla venusta
TTTTTTTTTTTTTTTTTTAATTTGGCTTAACGTCTCTTTAACATCTATTGGTCATTCAAGACGGGGGTTTTACCCTCCATTCGCTGGAAACTTGCAAACCAGCTAATCACTATTACCTCACGCAGCCTGGGTTGCGCCGGAAAAAATAGCCAACGATACGTGGTGTTCCCAATCGGTCACCCATCAAAGCCCGACGTTGCTTAACTCCAGTGATCTGACGGGAACTGGTGTATTCAACGTGGTATGATCGTTGGCTGTCTGATATCTTAAATTTTGTCGCGACAACATTACAAAACCTGGATCGGGCAAAATAAAATGCTTCCCAGATAGGCCATGTCACTAAAACCTCTGACGAACATATATATGGCACATATAGGTTAGGACATTATTCATTATGGCAGCCTTTCCATTTGGAAGTTCACAACCCTGGAACCTAAGCAAAAATTCAGGTATGGATTTCTCTCCACACATCCTGCACATCGTTTTTTCCCTGCTTACCCCTATAGTTTTAAGGTGTTCCATTAGAGCACAGTGACCCGTCAGCTCAATCATCAGTCTGATATTACATCTGCCGAGACTCACTAGTCCCCTTGCTATTTCCTTCGTAGGACCGGTGATCATCCCCCTTAGATAAAGGAAGTCACGTGACCCCGTTCCAGATCTCCTTGATTTTCAAAGACGAGTCTTCTATAGCTACCTTGGCCAAGATTTCGCTTTGCTGACAGCTGACTCCGGACCAGTGAATAGTGTAGAAAAACCGGCCCTGGCTAGGTTATCGGCCTTTTTATTTCTCTCTATGCCCTTGTGTATAGGTACTCAATAGATATGGATCCTGTTCCTCCAAGACGTCTCATTGGGAACCTGCTTGCAATCCTAAACAAATCTGAAATTGGTTTGGTTTGCTTCAAGGTCTGTCTGACTGTCTGTGTAGACTAAAATTGTCCTATTGTTTAGATCCATTTTTCTACACAGTTGCAGACATCTGAGAATAGCATATACCTCACACTGGAAGGCCGTAGTGTATGCCCACAGTCCCACAGATAGTTGTATCCTGGGGCCGACACCATATACCCTGACCCCCGTGCCATCCCAAGTTTTGGAACCATGTCTATAGAATACAATATCTCCTTTTATTACAGGGTGGACACAAACCACAACAACAAACTACCCACATTTGAACATATCAATCTGGCTTGGGCTGGAATGTTCAGCAATAAAACGGCTCGATCCCACGTGGTCACTCACCAAGTAACATCTCTCTGAATGTTGCTTAACTTCAGTGATCTGGCGTATTCTACGTGATATTGACAGTGGCTTTAAATTTTTCTCGCTCTAATTGGTAAAAAAAAGAACACCATGGGACAAATTCTATTAATAAAGATTCATGTAACATCCCCAAAAGGGACAATGTTTCCTTGTTTTCTTTTCCCAAGGAGCTCCTATCATGAGGTTGGAGATTCCAAATGATTGCTTTTCACTTGGAAAAGTCACTTCTCACTAAATCAAAAAGAAAATCACTTTCTTCTCAAAACTGGATACTATGTCAAGTAGCATACTAACAAAATAAATATTAAACAGACTATGTTTTCACTTGACTAACACCTGTACACATAAAGAAGATAAAAATTCAGGTGACGTAATAAAATTTACATATAAATTTTATTATGTAACCTAAATTCTTTTCTTCTTTATGTGTACAGGTGTACAAATGTGAAAATTTTATTATGTAACCTAAATTCTTTTCTTCTTTAGGTGTACAGGTGTACAAATGTGAATCATACTGTAAAATTTGCAAATAAAAATTTAGTCAAGTGAAAATATAGTCTGTTTATTATTTATTTTGTGAAATCACTTTTGTTTACATTACAATTTGAGATAACAAAAGCAATTTTGATATAAAAAAAAATCGGAGATTAAACAAACAATGGAAATAGGATTTACCGCATTTACTTTTATGGATGGGGAAAGGGTCACACAAGGGGAAAAGTCTTTCACACAGACTGACCGCAAAAATGTTCCCATCGGAAATATTTTATGTTTGGGATACATACGAGTATTAATTATACCACATTCATTTTTATCATTAAATTTTTATGTTGCGCAGTGTAGGTCGAAAAAGAAATCTTTTATCAAAAAAGATCATGGCACTAGATTAGGTACATACTCGTAATTACGTAAACTGTAGATCTCACTCGGTTAAAACTACAAACATTTCTGCGTACACGTTCCAACATTTCAACGGAGATTTGTTCAATTTCTTGACGAATGAATATCTTTAACTCATCAAAATTTGTTGGAAGATTTTTGAAAACTTCTTCCTTCAGATAGCCCCAGAGAAAAAAGTCACAAGGCGAGAGATCCGGCGAGCGTACCGACCAAGGGAGATCACCTCGACTTGGGGTCATCAGCCGTCCAGGAATTATTTCTCTCAAAACCTTCAAGGAACCTCCAAGGGCTGTATGGGCCGTGGCACCATCTTGTTGGAACAAAACACCATGAGGTAAATCCATGACATCGAGAGCTGGCCCAGTTTTGAAGCATTTCGACATACCGCTCAGAATTGACGGAAAAAACAAATAAGGACCAATGATTCCTACTCTTGAAATTTCACAGGAGGATCGAGGGGTTTGAAAAAATTGCAATGAAATTAAACTTAAAGGTGAAGAAATATTCCGCAAAAACGGAAAAATGAAAACTTTTGTTTTCAAAGAGAAAAAAAATACTGATTAAAATCTTTTCACAAAATAAGAAAATTCCATTAGTTTTACGTCCAGGGAAACAAATTCCGTCAACCTACGATTTTTCATTGTGATACAGGAGCATTTTCAAAGAAGGGCATTTCCGAGCCGCACCCTGTATTATCTAATATTGCTTGTCTAGGGCCGCAAAATTTCGAATAATTTATTCTGAACTCATGAATCGCCCCATAAAGCTATGTTCATTAACTAGCAGATGTATACCTTACGAGAATCAAGATTAGGTGTAAAAGTCTGTCATCGTGCAGAAAATTATGACTTTTGTTCTATAAAAGTTCAGTAACTAGGTACCTATATTATTTTCCTGTTCAAATATTTAGAAATGTAAAAATCAATATGAAGTCTGCTGATGGTGAAAAAAATAGAATAAATTATAAGAGTTGTTTGGGTATTGAATTGAAATATTATTACCATCAGAATAATTTATAAAAGCTGGTGGCATACTGCCAAATATACCTGTAATGTTCGAGTCAATTTTGGTTTATTATTTTCAATAATGAACCTTTGGAATCGTCACGAGAGAAAAAGAAATACTCCCCCCCCTTTAAAATATGATATTTTACTTTTCAAGGTAAGTACAATCCAAAAAAGCCGCGCCGTACGCCGTGATTTTTACTTTTCCCACGATTTGGATGGAATTTAATATATAGGTCCTATCTGAGCTCTAATTGTGATCCAACACTTGGGAGCAATCTTATACATCCTTGTCTTATACATCTTTCTCCATTTGCTTCAATATCTTTGATTATTTGTTCATATCTCTGGCCATCAAATTGCCTGTGATAAACTTTATTACTGATCNGCGAGACTTTCACCGTGAAACTATTTCGTTGGGTTTTCTGTTTTGTAATTGTTTATTATAAATGGTACGGCATTTAGTCACGAGAGTGAAAGTTTCCGGTGAAAATCTTTTTATACAGTTTCTCTTTATTGCCACCAGAATAGTCAGAAATATTTATTTTTGAACTGCTTTATCTTTACGCGTTTTTCTCTCTACACAGTAATTTTTCCAAAAGTTTGTTTTTTCCTCCGTTATAATTATGACTCGTATTTTCACCACAGGGAACTATTTAAGCAAAAACTCACGTTTTCTAGTGTTTTCCCAATTTTCCACAAGATTTCTCGTATAGACTCATTTCTTCGTTGGAATGATATAACAGTTGATGGGTAAATTCAAACTGATGTTTTGCATTTCCTCGGGAAAATTTCCCAATGTCGTTCCACTTCAGTAGATCATCCCAATATAAAATGATTTCTCTCCGATCTATATAAAACACAAAAAAACTACGTAGAATTAAAAATTGAATAAAATATAGGTTCGCCCGCCCTATTCCATACGTCATTAGCGACATCTTTGAACAATTTTAATAAAAAAATGGTATTTTTCTTTAATTTGGCTTAACGAGTCTTTAACAGAATATATTGGTCATTCGAGACGGGGGTTTTACCCTCCATTCACTGGAAACTTGCAAACCAGCTACCCACATTGACCTCACCCAGCCTGGTTTGCGCTGGAAAAATAGCCAGCATCACGAGATGCGTGAATCTACGTGGCACAACCTCGCTAGACGTTGCTTAACTTCAGTGATCTAATGGGAACTGGTATTTTCAACGTGCCACAGGCGCTGGCTAAAACAAATGTGTGCCAAAACTATTCCTCACATAATTATTAGGGTTCCATACCAAAATTTTAGTACTTCTACAGAAGTATAACTATGTTTGTTTGTCAAAAATGTATAAATTTGAATTGTTTGCGCTGGAAAAATTGACAAAAAGACTTTAATTTAGAGCACTTCCGATCAATTAGGCAAAAGCTAAAAAATAAAAAGACTTTTTGTCAATTACTTTAGTGGACCCTTTTAACAAAATGTAACAAACAGAAAAGCCAATCAAATGGGCCGAGAGAAGAAAAATTAAAAGCTTCTAAGCACGATATGATACAATTAAAATGAAACATTTTCTTTTCATTTTTTAATGTCATTAAGTATTTTAGAATTTAATCCATCTGATATCCACCTAATTAAGAGGGAATCATTAGCCTGAAGCAGCCCCTCGATACACCTGCACTATTTTTTATGTTTTATCCAGTTTTTTACCGGTCTCGAATGAGAGGAATTCTTGGCACGTTATGTAACTTTGGTTTATCGATTTTCTAATCGATTGATTGCTACCTTACTAATTTTAGTTTTAATCACTTAATATTTCCAACAAGTTTCGCCTAAACGCATCATCATCATCAGAAAAATACCTCTTTATCATGTCAAAATAATAAAAGTAAGAAAAAAGACGGTACGGGTCTAAGAGTCTCGAAAACCTCGCACAGGAAAATCCTGTGCGGTCCGTTCCCGAAAAACGCTCCAAACTGTATTCCCACGAGCCAAACTACCAATAATTATTGACATACTCCGCACCCCTTGGATTCATTGTGTTCATGCAGAAAACTCGAAGTCCGCATAATATGAGTGACATTTCGAATTTAAGCCTGGATTGTCCACCCTCCCCCGAAACTGGAGAGATATTATACATGTTCTGTTAGAATTCAAATAATCATCCAGAGCTAGAGGGAAATATATAGTTTGAATACACCAGTTCCACGTTGAATACACCAGGGTGACCGCTTGGGAACACCACGTATCGTTGGCTCAATTTTTCGGTCCAACCCAGGCTGGGTGAGGTCAATGTGGGTAGCTGGTTTGCAAGTTTCCAGCGAATGGAGGGTAAAACCCCCCGTCTTGAATGAACAATAGATGTTAAAAGAGACGTTAAGCCAAATAAAATAAAAACAAAATATTTTGTGCAGAGAATCAATGTTGTTTAATTTTGAAAAAAAAAACTGCGGAGGAAATGAAAACACAGTTTGAGAAAAACTGAAATAGACAATTGGAAAAACAATTGATCATGTATGACATACTGATATTAGATCGCACCTGATGTATCTATTCTGCGATGACATTTTACTTTTCTTTTTGAAATCTCATGGGACTCGTAAAATACCCAAAGCAAAAGTTTTAGAATGACTGAAAGAAAGTTAGCGACTTGGATAAGAAATAATTCGTGCTTAGAATTAAGTTGACACGAATCGAAACTTTTACAGTGAGGTATTTTACAAGAGACAAGTTTACAGCACATTACCACACAAAGTTTTCGTTTCCAAAAATAACTATTTTTAACAGTCTGGCGTTTTTAGTAATAGGATAAACACATTTTGTTGGGCTGTTCTGGAATTTTCTCAGCCTCTAGCGAACAAGACAATCCTCAAGGATAACGTTGTTATTGATGCAGTTAACTGTAGGCAAGGATATACTTTCGTTGAAAAAACTTATGTGGTTACTCTCCTTCTTGTGTTGTACATCCCGACCATTAGGAGGTGGGTGGCGTTAGCAATTTAATAAATTTCCCTCACACATCTGTAACCACATACCAAAATAATAATTAAATTTAATACACAAGAGGGAGAAAGTTCTTAAAGAGACCCCTTTCGATATTTCTTTTCTCATGAACCGGTCTTCGCCGGAAAGTCTCCTCCACTTATTTCGTTCTTCGAGTTTTTTTTTTTTTTTACAAATTAACGAGTATCTAAGAAAATAAGTACCTAATTAGCTGAAAATCTCCTCGATAAAAAATTTCTCGCTCTTTAATTTGGGAAGGTGGGGCGATCTCTCCCAGTGCTCCCTCTGCATCTGCTACTTCTCCAGTCGGCAAATACTGCCCTTCAAATTTACTCAAATCAAGGTTTTGGAATCTCTTTATCATATGATGTTATCGCAGGACTCGTGATTTGTTGTGTTTTGAGTCAAATCCAGCCTGTATGGAAGATGATGGAATTAGGAACGCTCCAATGGGGTTGCAGAATAACTTATAACCAGCTTGTGATCTCGTGACACCTCTCCCTGACTTGACTGCCTGTTGGGATGCTAGGCAGTCCCTTATATTTGTCGTTGTTTGTGTTATGATCACTCATAACTTGTGAACATTAAATTTAACCTTTCACCACTTATACGAAGTCTGTTTGAACTTCTTTGTTGGTTCTTGTGATGAGTGTTGAAAGATGTCGAGATCATTATTCATGATCTCTACTATAATGTTGTTATATTTCAGGATGCTTCCTAACGCCGCGTCGTAATCCCCTCAAAGATTTTAAATCAAATTATTCCCCAATGAAACAATTTTCAAGGAAGGTAACCACAAAATCCCAACCTGAACTATAAGAAAATATACGTAGAGTAAGCCGCTTAACTTTTAAAATACATATCATAGGAGGTATGTGTGGGTACAAAGTTCAAGTCTTGTCTACTTAGACGAGCTCAATATAACAAGTTTTGATGATAAAACTAACTTTTTAGAGTGTTTTTTGGCACTCGGTACGACAAGCACCGTTCCCAGGATTTTATTATTTACAGCGAAATACATAAAGTCTCAAAGCGCCCTGTATCAAGAACGGTATATTATGCATAAGAGATCACCAAAGGTCCATTATTGAAAATAATAAACGAACAGAAGCTCTGACAGTCGTGGGATCTACTAAAATTTTGTGAACTGTATATCTCACTCATTTAAAATGGCCACCATGTAGCGCGTTAAAAAATCGTGGAGTTATAAGCTTTTTTGTCCAACACAAAATTGATTTGAACTAATTGAGCATTTTTGTGCTCCTAGCTTTGTCGATATTTCATAATGAAATTATTTTGAGAGTGGAAATATCAGCTCCTAAAAGTATATTCCTTTTAGAGTTTTTAAACGCCTTTAGAAAAAGTAATAAAAAAATTCTCTGAGATTTCTTTGAAAAAATGAAGTAAAAAAATATTTAAACATTATTTAATAAAGGAATGAAGAACAAAGCGAAGTTCATCTCGTATTCTCTCACTCCTTCCTTTTTATATTTCCATGGTGAAGACAGCGAGGACTATGAATAACATGGTCTATGTTGAATTTAGTGTATTTTAAAATAAATGCCATCTTATGGACCTCGGACAGTATGTCAGGAACACTATATTCATAAACGACAAATTTTCCATAAACTACTAATTCTGTTTACAGCAGAACTCACTCATATTTTGGCCCCGGGTGGCCCAAAATTCATTGATTTTTTTAAAGATATACGTCCAATATATAGTCATTCTTTACCGCTCTCTAGGGAACGACATATTTCACTTTGCCCATTGTTTTGATCCCTTTTAAACGGATTGATCGAACTAGCGTGTTGCTAGTAATAACTGGAATAGTTTTCAGAAGAAGAATTAGTAGATGTGCCAAATTCCCTCACCAAATTGATGGTCTTGGGTGTTACTGGTAGTATAATCAGAATAGTTTTAATTTCTACTTGATGTAATGACCAATCACACAGCAGTACTGGCGTGTTACTAGTAATGCTTAGAATAAAAAAAGAAGAAGAATTAGTGGATGTGCCAAATTTCCTCACCAAATTGATTTTCTTGGGTCTTAGTGGTATTATAATCAGAATATTTTTAATCTCTCCTTGATGGAATGATCAATCACACTGCAGTACTGGCGTGTTACTAGTAATGCTTAGAATCAAAAAAGAAGAAGAATTAGTGGATGTGCCAAATTCCCTCACTAAATTGATGGTCTTTGGTCTTAGTGGTATTATAATCAAAATAGTTTTTATCTTTTCTGACTGGAATGATCAATCATACTGGAGTACTGGCGTGTTACTGGTAATGCTTAGAATAAAAAAGAAGAAGATTTAGTGGATGTTCTTAGTAAAGATGTGTTAGATTTGAATTTTCTTCAATGCTAAGGGGTCAGCAACTGTAACAAAGATCAGTAAAATTATGATGGATTTGTAAAATGACTTCTAATGCTTTCTCAACTAGATAATGTGACATGGAGCATATTATAATTACGTGTGATTTTATAAATAATCGTATATTTATTAACTTCATTCTATTTTCCTATGTTTCAGGTAATTTTGAAGCATGTGGAAACTTTTCCCCAACTGGTATGTTTTTCAAATTCAATATCTTATTTTATTAGTGCATGTTCATTTTAAGATACTCTTATCGCATCAGCATCCTAAGTTTTTACCTCCGTAACTTGCTTGTTGCGGATAAATCAACTACATACTCGAATGCTGCTACCTCAACATCCTAAGTTTTTACCTCCGTAACTTGTTTGTTGCGGATAAATCAACTACATACTCGTATGCTGCTACCTCAAAATACCTGTGAATCCTTACTAAAAGTAATGTTAAATTATTGCAATGGACGTGTTGCAAATTGACTTGGGCTCTGTAAATAAACATTCATCTTTTAACAGATATCTTACATATTATTAAGAATGTAAAAGATCTCTTACCATATCTGGGCAGTAGCGGACCATCCACTTTGAATGCTTTTCTTCTCTCTTTCAAAAAAAATATCGTTCTCTCATTTCTTTTGTTCATTTTTGAAAGTTGGTCAATTCCATTATTTTCATTATCATTCAGTTTATCTTTGACTAGAATATGATTCGTAGATATGTTAACATTGGAAACTTTTCATTTCATATATTTCAGATTTAACACACTGTTCCAAGTTATTTTCGGGTGAACAATTTCAATATATTTTATCAAAGGAACATAAATGGATTTCCCGAGGAGGCTGTGGTACTAATACGGGGAGCATTAGCTTCTTTGACCTCAGATTATTAAGAATGTAAAATATTTCTTACAAATCTTCTGAAACAAAGAAATTAAAATTTGCTTTAATAGGTTTTTGCTTTTATAAGAATTTATTGTTTTTCCAAAACTGATGGTTTCTTAAAAATGAACCCAGCAGTCACTCTTCTAATTGTTTTTTACTTTATCTTCCCTTATACGAAGTAAATATTGTATTATTGAAAAATTTCCAAGAAAATGGGTCTAGAAAAATTGTGTGTTTGTCCATCCAGCCGCAAAAATCGTGTTCGCGCATGTAGACTTTATTATTTGTCCTATTTTGATGGTATTTGGCCACAATATTTCTTGAAGCCATAATTTGAGCCAACACCTTAACATTGAAGATAGCACACCCTGGGGTCCATTTATGCGTAAAAAGGGGTCATTTTGGGGTCCTTTTGTGGTGACCCTCTATATAGAACCCAAACGGTAGGCCCGATTTTGATGAAATTTAAAAGGGTTATCTTTTTAACATATCATAGCTATTTTCATCTGGGGACGCTTTAGGGCATCAAGCCCCAAATTCGCGTCACTTATCTAAAAGTGGCATTATTACTCCAAATTTGATGAAATTTAAAATAAACACTTTGTGAAATATATTGTTGAAAAATTGTGGGTCTTATGAAGCTATCTTTACTGGGAGCCCCTGAAATATTTTCATTAGGGAGCTGTGACTACAGCCGAAGGCTGCCAAATCTAATTCCAATAATATTTTCCCTAGGGAGCTGCGACAACAGCCGAAGGTTGTCGAAGGTAATTCAAACATTTTTTCCTACTATAGAGCTGTGATAACAGTCGAAGGCTGCCTGCTAATTGATATTATATTTTCATTTAGTACGTGCGACATCATCCGGTTTTCCGTAGTGTAGTTTAGTACGGTTTTCCGTACCCTTTGTTTTTCTTCATGACTTGGCTTACCAAAGCTAATGCAAAGGCGTATTTTTTGTGTCATACTATCTTCTTCTTTTCCAATAGTCCCTTTCTCACATCCAAATAAAGTCTACAAATCATCTGCTAACAATATTTAAATTGGAAAAACGGCTATTTGGACTAGTCCTCCCGATCGGCCAATTGGCATCTCCAGGCTTCTTCTTGTAAGGTAATTCAAGTCTCTGGTCTTAGTAAATAAGCCATACACCCTGAAAGATCGACTATTCCTCATGAAACCCTAATAGGAGTGATGAAAAAGAACGAAAACATTGCGCCTATCGCTCTCATTATGACACTCTGCAAGATATCATATTCCAAAAGTGATAGAGGAAAATTCCAAGATTCAAAATAATGGAAAATAAATTTAATAACTTTTGTCTTTATTATAATCAAATAAATCCCATCGATTTAAATGAACCATCCTTTATAACTTATTGACTCTCCACTTGTAAAGTCTTCTGTCATCTCAATTAAATTATTCCAGATAACATTGAACAAATGAAAGAGGATATTTTTTCCACCTGATAATATAATAATGTACCCACTGGTAGGTATAACGCCCCTCCTGCAATGTCAGCTTGTTTCATGACGCACAATATTTAAACCTAGAAAACATCTATGGTTAATTAATGGAGAAATAGCAGACCAAACTAATTAACAGTTTACCAGAACGAGCTTCAGGGATTTCATTCTAATTAACTTTTAATAACTTATCGTATTACAATTTGTTGGGCACAGCATCGGGTGTTGGCGTAAGTTGAGATTAATTATATCAGGAAAGACTTTAGAAGATTTTTTTTCCAAAACATCGAAAATAAATGGTTTCAAAAGTTCCAAAGAATTCAAAATTTGTAAATTTGTTTGATGAATTGCAAATTTTGACCCCAACCCCATCATTCTTATTTCATTTTTGAAACCATCGTGAAAATTTACGTTTAAAATAATATTCACTTTATCTTTGTTGGCATTTTGCGGAAGTCAATTCCTTTTATAGGGAGATCAGCGTTATACATAGCCAACGATCATACCACGTTGAATACAACAGTTCCTGTCAGATCACTGAAGTTAAGCAACGTTTGGCGTGGTCAGTACTTGGATGGATGACCGCTTTGGAAAACCACGTATCGTTGGCTCTTTTTTCCGGTCCAAACCAGGCTGAGTGAGGTCAATATGGGTAGCTGGTTTGCAAATTTCCAGCGAATGGAGTGTTAAATCCCTGTCTTGAATGACCAATAGATGTTAAAAGAACGTTAAACCAAATTAAAAAAAAAAGCGTTCTACCTATTATTCGAAAGCTCAACATTTACCGTGTAATCCTATAGCATGTCTACTTTCGTATGATACTCTTTTGAAAAGGTCCCATCAAGAGAAGTATGATTTAAAAAATCTCATTTAATTGTGAACGTTAGTGAACTCCACTTTTGACCCCAAAATGCACTTGTATATGTGTATGTACGTTTGTTTGTCAGACGATACAACCTACAATTTTCATCCGATTTTTTCGAAATTTGGTATACATATTTAGGATTTTTTTTTTTTAAATCAAGCGTCTACACTTTGTGATGGCGAGTTTCAATCACAACCGAAGCAGTTACTGACGCGAGTTGACAAAATATGTTGGGTTTGTCAACCATGGTATTATAAGCGGACAGAGCCCTTAAGCCCTTATCAATGGGGACCTGAACATATAGATCTCCCTTCTATTAAAGACATCAAAAAGTGTGCCATTTGAGGATCTTAATTTCGGATCAGGGATCCTTAGGGGCACACGATCAACATCGAATGAATGATTGACCGAATCAGTACAGATTTTTCTGAGCAATTTCATCTGTGCTTCCTCTCTTCTCCAGTGTGTCGAGCTGGAGTTGCTCAGTCAATAATTCGTACTCAATATAGTGCGGGAATAAAGGGTAAAAATCATTCTCTTTTCTAAAGAGATACCTAACAAAACGGGCTTGCAGTCTCTCTAGTGACCCTTTGGCAACTTTTGTGTGCGCGGTCCAAACTATGGATCCGTATTCCAGAACAGATCTTACCAGAGATTGAAATAATATTTTTATAACATCTGGGTCATGAATCAGTTTAGAAAATCTAATAATCATGTCCATTCTAGTGTACGCCCTCGTCTTGATTTCATCATAATGAGCATCGAAGGGAGCAGACAGATAGTATTATTCTTTTTCTGAGCAACTAGCCTAACTTAAAATATGATTAATTGAAAGTGGAGTGTTAATTTTCACGATTAAATGGTGGGAAATACGAGAAAACTCACTTTTAAATGTTTAATTCACAATTTTATTGCTTGAAAATCGACGAGACTTTGGAAAGTTCAAATGTTTATTCGGATTTTTTTTTAAATATGCAGAGATATTTTGTTTTGTTTTTGTTTATTTAACAAGTTAGGTAACATGAAAAAGAAATCAGTACCATTTTATTTTAGTTTTATTCCGAATAGTGCAAGAGTTTTTAGCCAGCGACTTTATGAGAAGAACAATTTTAATCGAGGTATGGCCGATCAAAACGTTTCCTAACCTCTCGGGGGGGGGTCATCTTAACGCTTATATTGATAAAATAAACAAACTTGCACTGGACTTTTTTCAT
>CM022880.1:29972597-29985155 GCA_012654025.1 Pachypsylla venusta
AACTAAATAATAATAATTCAACTGGACTCGCGCCCCCCCTTGGCTTGCCTTCACCCCCCCCCCCCAAGGAGGCGCGCGCCCCCCAGTTTGGAAACCTCTGGCTTAGAATAGGTGGACTAGTTAGATTGTGAAATACGTCGGTTGCGGTTCATATAAAATATAGAGATAGAGAAAGTGGTTGTGCAGAGCGGAGAGCCGTAATTCGAACTCGAGATAGAATCATTTAGGCTCCCTAGGTTTGCCAACCTCTATTCAATTACGTGCATTGCCAAGGGGAGGGGGGGGGGAAGTACCCGCCAACAAAATAAAGAAACCATGCATGATTTTTTTTATTACAATGAGGCGTTTTTTGTTTATTAAAAAATATAAACTAAATCAATTATTATTTTATTATCTTACATATAGATAAAATAAAATAAAGGAATAAAATAATGTAAATGAAAAAAAAAANAAAAAAAAAAAAAAAAAATGTTAGACCCTAGGAAATCTAATCTGAACCAGAATTTTGACAAATATCTTTTGACAGTGTTTACTACTTAATGGTAGCTTTAGACAATGTATGGTAACTTTTTATGGTAGTTTTAGACAATCAATGTATTGGTACGTGCATTGCCAAGGGGGGCGGGGTATAAAGTACCCGCCCAAATTTTGGCTTCTATATCCCTTAGAAGGCTTAGAATATACATATTTTTACATACTATGATGGAAAACATTGTTTGTGACAACTATTAAAGGTCTCATTAAAATACGTATCATAATTTGATTACAACAAACTTTTTGCTAAATTGCGGGTACTTTGTGCCCCCTCCTGGCAATCCTAGGGTTAGACTATGTTCACATGACCGCGCAGTACCGCGTGGTAACCGTGCGGGATCATATCATGTGAACATAGCCTTAATGGTGACCGCGGCTATGACATAGGACATATGCGGATAACAGCTGCAATTCTGGGAAACTTGGAATTTTCATTTTCATGTACCTCGGATTGTTTAGGAAATATTCTTCGTTTTATAAAGTGCCATGCCAACATATCGCCCCATCCGCTAAAGATCGAATTCCTCGATCCCATCGTAGATTATTTCCTAGCCCTGAAATTTTCTCGATCCCATCGTAGATTATTTCCTAGCCCTGATATTTTCTCGATCCCATCGTAGATTATTTCCTATCCCTGAAATTTTCTCGATCCCAAGGTAGATTATTTCCTAGGCCCTGAAATTTTCTCAATCCCATCTGAGATTATTTCCTAGGCACTGAAATTTTCTCAAATCCCATCGTAGATTATTTTCTATCCCTGAAATTTTCTAGATCCCATCGTAGTTCTAAAAGTCTGTCTGGTTGTACCACGATAACCCTCGAACGCCTTGTCCGATTTTGATGAAGCCGCTCCGGTTTTGATATTTAATATATTCCTAGAATATGTTGAGAAGTTTTAGATTGGGAACTGGTTCGTGTTCAATATTGGACCGGCTGAGGCTACGTAGGTGAGTCGACATGGCTCGACTCACCAATATGAGTCGACTCTTATCGAGTGACAATTTTCAAAAACACCTTTTTTGATCAGAAAGACATAATAAAACCAATTGACAAAAGAGGCATCTACCAAATAAACGTCCCCAACTTCGGTGAATATATTAAAAAGACATAACAACCAGGATAAAAGAACATTTTCCTTCAATAAACAATAAACACCCGGAAAAATATTTCTCCCTTCATTATCTTTATCAGTCAACAACAAAAAAAGCTACTCGTAAGTAGAGATGGGANTCTTCAAAGAGTCGACTCATTTCAAAAAGATAATTCGACTCGTGCGTGAGTCGACTCTAATTGAAATCCACCTTTACCTTTGTCAGGGTTCCTTATAAGGTGCGAAGCTATGAAATATGTCCCGTAGCGGGAACAACTATTTTCAACCTGTATTACGAAAGTAATATTCATATTTTTTAGTAAAATATCCTTCCCCAGTCTTTGAATACCAAACATAAATTTGATATATTATCTGCGTTTACCTTTGTCAGAAATTTCAATATGAAAATTGTAATATTGTAAGCAGGTACTTCTGCTTACAAAAGTACACATAAATCGTACTTTTTTCTTTCTTCCGCAAAATAAATTTCAAGAAGGTCATAATATAGGGTTTGGCAAAAAAAAGTTCAAACCACATTAAATTTTAAAAAGACATACCCACAAACCCGACTTTTTTATACTTGGTAGTCCCGATATTTTTTATACTTGGTAAAAAAAAAAATCACAATTTTTCTCATTTCTCTGTGACTTAATTTTCAAATACCACTTTTCCAAATGATGAAAAATGCCAAAAACTCTCAATTCTTCTAGAAATGATTAAAATAAAATATTGGTCACAATATGTACATATTATGTACAATTCATCGATTTCTTGAAAATTTGATTTTTTAAAAAATCATTGTGTGTGTGGTGAGAATGACTTTTCCTATTTCTCATTTGAAAACCCAATCACTGGTTTGCGAAGTTTGTGTTTTTGTATGTTTGGAAAATTCCAACTGGAGATAACTGCGTTCAACATAAAATCTCTATATACTTGTATTTTTTTTAATCGTTTTTCATCTATTGATCAGTGGTAAATATTTTTCCTTTATTTATGAGTGGTGAATCTTGAAATCCTTCTGAACCTAACTTGCATTGATTTATTTTACTATCATTTTTGAAGTAGCTAGAAAAGTAGGATGCTCAGTTTTCACTCCCTTACTGAATCTGGTCTTGTAGGATTCATATTTTGAATGGATTGTTCTTGAAGTTCAGAGTTAACTGATGTATTCAAATATGTCAATGCTCATTCCAAATATTTTTTTAAAAAAAATAAATACTTTAGTTTTCTAAAAAGTGAACTTATTCGATTACTGAACGGCTCTTTGCATAAATCATTCCCTTGACAGAACTTATTCTAAAGGTTCGTTCATTCAATATTTACACATTTCTACTTAATATTAAATTATAACAGAGAAGAGACAATAATGTCTTAGCAAACAATATCGTAACAGATTGTCGAAGAAAGCAATCTCCTATAAATAATTACCATATTGTGTACCCTCTACAAGAAAATGTTCATATTGTAAGCAGGAATGTATAACACCTTCCTAATGAGAAGAGACATTAATGCCTTAGCAAACAATGTCGTAACAGATTGTCGAAGAAAGCAATCTCCTATAAATTATTACCATATTGTGTACCCTCTACAAGAAAGTGTTCATATTGTAAGCAGGAATGTAT
Organism: Pachypsylla venusta; assembly: GCA_012654025.1. Classification (NCBI taxonomy): domain Eukaryota; kingdom Metazoa; phylum Arthropoda; class Insecta; order Hemiptera; family Aphalaridae; genus Pachypsylla; species Pachypsylla venusta. The sequence continues at coordinate 29,975,844 of CM022880.1, forward strand.
AACACCTTCCTAATGAGAGGAGACAATAATGTCTTAGCAAACAATATCGTAACAGATTGTCGAAGAAAGCAATCTCCTATAAATAATTACCATACTGTGTACCCTCTACAAGAAAGTGTTCATATTGTAAGCAGGAATGTATAACACCTTCCTAATGAGAAGAAACAATAATGTCTTAGCAAACAATATCGTAACAGATTGTCGAAGAAAGCAATCTCCTATAAATTATTACCATATTGTGTACCCTCTACAAGAAAGTGTTCATATTGTAACCAGGAATGTACAACACCTTCCTAATGGGAAGAGACATTAATGCCTTAGCAAACAATATCGTAACAGATTGTCGTAAGTGTTCATATTGTAAGCAGGAATGTACAACACCTTCCTAATGAGTTCTTGGAGTTTAGTAAACACCTGTTTAATAAACCAACTGTTTGACTTTAAATGTCGGTACACTATTTTAAGTGAGAATTTCTTTCCTGTGTTTCTATTTTCGTACACGTAGGGAAATTTATATAGGGTTCCGTAATCGAATGATACCAACAGAACGCTATTTTTAGACCTGTATAATGCCTGTAAGCACGGCAGAAAGTAACAATTTGATAGTATCAAAGGCTCATGGCAGAAACCAATAGTCACATTTTTTTTTTTTTCTTCTTCAATGGAGGAAAAAGAAAGTTCAAAACACTTTTTGCAAATAAGCCCCATCTGTTTTCGCCAGTATGATATCGTAAATATGGACTATATTAGCTTACCCTGTTCAATATAGCCACCGTGGGCGAATGTAGCCACGAGGAGATCAAGTTTAATTAACGGACTTTTTAGGTGACGGTCCTAGGCCCGTGTAAATACAGATTTTTTTGGATAAACGTCTCTTTAACATCTATTGATCATTCGAGACCCTCCATTCTCTGGAAACTTTCAAAACAGCTACCCACATTGACTTCACACAGCCTGGGTTGGCCCGGAAAAATAGGTGGAAGGAAGGGCATCCAGCCTTAAAAAAACTGCATTTCATACTTCGAGAGTTCATCAGAAAAAAACGAGTTTCTACGCAGTTTCCATGAATACTGCGGGAAGCAAGCTATAGGGCTACCGTGCCAGGAAAGATTTATAGCTAAAGAGAGTAGGCAACGAACAGAAGGTTGTGGCATGGTAGAAAAAGGAAAATAGCTGAGATCGCAAATAGAATTTGGAAAGGGTGATATCAAAGAAGGAGAAGATTAGTTTACCCCGTTCATACTGGACTGCATTGGATTTTAACTTGTTTACTTTCCACGCAAAAATGTTGGTTGTTCATATATATGTTTGGGGCTATCAATTCTACATTGCGTTTTCTTATATTTTCAGGCATTCTCGAGATACGGGGGGTGGGGTGAGACTTTATGGACACCCCGTATATAGGAGTAGGGTTCGCTGACTAACTGTCATAATGAAATCAACCCCGAGAAAAACTACTCTAATACCACTTTCCACGAAATTTGAATCGTAAAATTCAAAGATCGTGGAGATCTGATTAAGTATATTTAGAAATTGTATTAAAAATGTTAAATTTCTCGGGTCCTGCTTCTAATAACCTATTCATAATTTCTTTTATACTGTATCCTATTTCAATGCCACATTTTGAATTCTCCAGAGCCCAAATCTCGACTGTTGTGTGTAAACAAGAGACTTGAAATTTTGTATGGTCATTTTTATGCCTAGCATGAAACTTTTGGTTGAAATCGAATCTAGTCTTATCGATTTTTTGCCTTTCAAATGTTAGGGGACTATGACAGGTCATTTTGGGACATACTCGTTTTGTTTAAAATACTAAGAGACCTATGTTCCGACGTCGACATACTCGTATTGTTTAAAATACTAAGAGACCTATGTTCCTACGTCGACATACTCGTTTTGTTTAAAATACTAAGAGACCTATGTTCCTACGTCGACATACTCGTATTGTTTAAAATATTAAGAGACCTATGTTCCTACGTCGACATACTCGTATTGTTTAAAATATTAAGAGACCTATGTTCCTACGTCGATAAACGACCTCAGGCGCAAGTCCTGTAATAGAGAAACAAATTTTGACCTATGAAAGAAACTCTCCGGACCATATATTTTCTCTGTTCCAAAATATAATGCCATTTCAATTGGTTGCTGGGCTGCTGCGCCACAGAAAGACAAACCGACAACCAACAACAATGTTATCGAACTTATTATAATATTAAGGTTTTTATATTCTGGGATCCGGGCGTTTATATAAATTTCCCCGGGGATTGTAGCGGGTAAAGGCACAATATTATTAACATGCGATTGTTATCCAATCTCTCGCAACATATTTCGTTGAGTGGTCGGAGGGCGGGTGGAATATTTTATTTAAATAAAGGAAAACAAAATTGCTCAAGATTAATAATCATTCAAATTTGATTTTATTAAAACAAAATGCTCGGCTTCGTGGCATTTGTGGTCAGACGTTTCGGGCAAAATTTAGAATAAATAATTGAATCTTCCATTTCCTTCTAAATTTAAAACAATGTGCTATTTTTTATAAGATTTTGATTTTATAAAAGGGTTGAGGAGATATGACTTCTTAGATAACTGGCTTTTCTGTGTGGTGAATATTATCTACATTCAATTTTAACTAAATCCGGATTTATTAACTTTTGATCAGATCTGTCTTGAGTATATCCGTGTTACGTCCTCACGAGGGCCTGTTCTAGGCACCAGCTCGACCTGGAACGCATATCATCACAGTCTTAGCCGAGGGCTATCAAAATATTATCTATAACCCCATATCAATATTTTTCCAAGGAGGTGTCTAGAAATGGGGTCATGTGATTTTAAGAAAAATACCTGACGGGAACTGGTGTATTCAACGTGGTATGATCGTTGGCTATATTATAAATATCATATCAATCTGAGACCAACCTTTTCATGTTTAACTTTTAGAACTCTATGTAATATTTAATTTTTTACTTTCTAATTTCGATGATATTATGTCGTAGATCTCATGCAATCCTAAAATAAGTGTCAGGCATATATTTGAATGATAGTTTTTTCCTGAAATGTTCTCCTTCTCTAAAATGACCTTTGAGCTTAAAAACAAAACAAAAGAAATTGTCCGTTAATGAAACAAAAATTTGTCAAGAATGCATTGCTTTCCTATTTCTAATAGACAATTTTTCATAAGAGATAAGTTGCAAGTGCGTCGAAGCGCTCGCATTCTACCATCAAAGAGAACGAGGAAAAATGTGAAAATCGTACGAGAAAAATTTTGAAAAATATAGCTATATTAATATCATGTTTAACCAAGGACTTTCCTATAGTCACGTAGCTTAGCAAACTAGCCGATCTTTTTTGTATTTAAAAAAAAAAAAAAAATAATNATTAAAAAAAAAAAAAAAAAAAATGAATTTTGTAAAAAAATATCCGTCAATTATTATTATTTTAATTAATTAATATATAATATTTTATTAATTCAAAAGTACCAATGCGTAAATAGTTGTTACCTGTTTTTATTATAAATCATAAGTTTTTTATAATATCTTTAGTACTTTCTTAAGTATATTTTGTTCGTGCTGGCGGTTTTCGAAAAATTGCAACCACGTGACTTTAGGTAGGTAAATATTGATTTAATGTATTATGCAAGCTTGGATTTTGATCATTTCTTTTTCCTTTGGGGTAGGTAACCCAAATTATTATTTATTTATTTTTATTGAGTTTGGTATTTAGTTCAACTTTTAATTAGGTATAATTTTTGTCTTTTGGGTAGGTAAATATTGATTGCAATATAATAAATTGAATGTTGATCTTTTTTTTTTTTTTTTTCAATTAGATAGTTTAAATTTTCATTTATTTTTCATTGAGAAATCTAGTATTTATGTTGATTTTATATTCCTTGAGCTGTATAGTTTATATTTTGATCTTTTTTGTCATTTGGGCAGTTAAATTTAATATTGATTTGAATGTTTTATGAAAGCTCAGATTTTGTTCATTTTTGTTTAATTTAGGATTAATTAATTTAGGAAATTTTCTATTTAGGTTATTGATGTTTTTTAGTTGATCAATGAGATAATATAGATCTACTTTAATTTTTTAAATGACAAAAAATGTGTTTTGTGTAGGTACTAAATGTGAATTTGATAGGTAAAATGAATTTCATTTAAGTCGTTCAAATTTTGATCGTTTTTTTTTCGTTAAGAACTGGAAACTAGTTCATATTTGGATCACTTTTTTATCTCTGGTGTAGTCAAATAATCACAATTAGACACTTTCAGTATTTAAATGCACCGTATGTAATGTTTTATATAAATTTTAGTGTTTTTTCGCTGATGATGCTTCGCCCGTTATCATTAGTCGGGAGACCCGATGTCGAATCCTGGCAGGGGTTATAATTTGTCATTGTGGTTGGGATGTTTTCGGAGCCTGCTCAGCCTCGTGAGGACATTGAGTAGCTATGGTGATAAATGTGCGTAGCGAACCGGTGCAAGCTTTGTAGGTTTATTTGAAAAAATCAAAATAATTGGATAATGCAGTGAGCACCAAAGTTGTGACATATTAACAAAAAGAGTTTTTTATCATTAGTTAGTACTTACTTTCCGTGTCCATCATGGAAAGTTATGGTGGGAAAAGGGATGGGTAGCATAATATGTTACCTACTCTAAGGACGCCGAACTGGATATTGATAATCCTGGCCCTTCTATGTCCTATAAGTTAGTCATTAACTCATATATGTACCTAGTTATATGCAACATTGAAGTTTAAATTTTATTATTTTTGAGTTATTCAAGAAGTATGCTAGCTATATATTGATTGAAGTAATGTGTTATGAAAGTTTAAATTAATGTGGAGTATCTATTATTAAATTAAATAATAACTTTTATGGAAGTTTGAGTTTTGAGTNTTTGAGTTTTCAGTATTTTTTTTTTTTTAATATTGATTTAAATTGCATGATGAAAGTTAAATTTTTCATCAATTTTGATTCTCATTTAGTTTAGTTTAGGCAATTAGTTTCTATTGATTTATGGAGTATCTTCTTCTTTTAATTAACTTTGTCTCATGTTTAATTATGGGGTCGGTATTGCTTTCCTGATTTATTATTTTCCTNAATAAGGAACCAGTCTCAATTCTTTCATTATAAAATATATTCTGTATTGAAGGATTTCATTGTCTGTTTTAGGGCAAGAGGCACAATACTCTCCAAGTTTTCAATTCTCCTGGTCTAGTGGGTATCACACTGACATTCTCGAGGACTCGAGTTTAACACCCGGAGGTCGGAAAGTTTTCGACTTTCCGACAGGGTCGATCTTAGCTATAGACAAATAGCACTGCTGCCCAGGGTTGCACTTAGTCGGGGGCTGCATTTGGCGGGATTACATGATTTGATCTTAACGGATTTTTTCATATTCGTGTATGAAAAATTATATGACAGTGTGCACTACAGATTTTAATATATTGTAAAGAATTGAAAAATCTTTTTTTTTTTTAAAAAAAAAAAAAGTGGCGGTTTTCTTCTTGTTTGTCCAGGGCGGCAGAACTCCTTAGACCGGCCCTGTTTGGGGTACAATAAGCCTCGTGAGGACGATTGAGTAGCTACGTAAATGTGATTAGCGATCAGTGACGGGAGGGAATAAAAGAGTAAATATATTAAATATGGTAGAAGATTGAAAAGATTTATAAGTTGCGAAAAGGACTTTGGGCCTGAACCGAAGAAACTCTACATTTACACTATTTTACATATTTCCCATGTTTGTTCTTTGTCAACACAAAATCATCAGAAGGAGTCCTCGGGAAAACTGGGCGATTATTAAATTTATTTTCTGGTCCTATTTCCTAGCAATATCAGTGATCAAACCCGATAACTTCTGTACATTGCATATATTATCGCCAAACTAACTCTCCTTGATTACGTCAGGGATACAATCTTCACCATGGAAATGTAACTTATTGGAGAACAGAAGTAGAATTGATCCAAATGAAAATGGTTACGCCACTCCTTAATACAGAGCCTATGTTTTCATAATATGAAACAACGAAGCAAATCAAATTAAAGGCATGATTGATATATACTCGTACGAGTGTATCATTATGTTTCTTGATTGAATTAACTTCTCCTTTGCATCTTTTCAATCAAACAATTTGTGATCCTTTACATGCAATGTAAATCCTTTGAGATTAAAAACAAACTCCACTCATCTTATCTACCTAGTATCTAAGAATACAAATTTATATTCTGAAACCTTTAATGCACGCATCACGCATGCTGTTAGTAGTAGGAGAACAAGCACTTTTCTTTAATTGGATAACGCATAATGTGAAATGTCCCAGTAAACTTGTAGAATCAGTAATTTTTTTAAAATTACTATGGATTTAGTAAAATCACGGAAAATAGACGAACGCGAGGATTTTCGACAATTTTACTGAAATGCTTTAGGGATTTTATAAAAACCCGGATGATGCGACACGTTAGGTTATAAAATCCCTAAAACATTCCGGTAAACTTGTCGAAAATCCTCTCGTTCGTCTATTTTCCGTGAATTTACTACATCCCTAGGAATTTTATAAAATTACTGATTCTACAAGTTTACTGGAACATTCGTTTGAAATAATGTACGATGCGATGTTTGATGCAAAATAAGTGGGGTTGATATTCTCCTAACTAGGCCATTATTTGATGTAACTAGATGACTACCAACTATTGTACTCCAACAATCCTTCCCTCAACACTCAAATACATTCCTGCAGGTTGTGACTCAATGGGTTCTAAATTATTACTCAAGAATTTCAGAAACAGGTCTGTTAGATCCCGGGATCAGTTTGGTGAGAGAGATGATTACCTCTCACATTGGAACAGCTTCAGGAAGCACTCTTTTCTATTCGGACTATATTTAAATTAAAATTTTATGCCCATTTATATCAAATTTCTGGATGGTCAGCCTATTTATACTCAAACCCTCGGTTTGAGCATAAATAGGCTGACCAGAAATTTTTAGACCCAAAGCGGGACGCGCTATTTTTTTGGGGGGAGGTACGCAGATTATNGAAGGTGTGGTGCGTAGGGAAAATTTGTATGGGTGCCTTTATTTATTTATTAGTGTTAAAGGCATGCAATAATTAATAAGGTAGATAGAACTCTTTTACCTATTTAACTTATCCATTCTCTTAATATTTGTCAGCAGAACAAATTTTGTTCAGCACATTTGTGATCTGTGCGGAAACAATTCATAAGGCAAGAGCCTCGGTCACAGAGGAAGAATTACGAAACTGGTATAATGGGGGGGGGTACGTGGATTTTTTTGGGGGGAAGGTGTGGTGCGTAGGGAAAATTTGTATGGGTGCCTTTATTTATTTATTAGTGTTAAAAGCATGCAAAAATTAATAAGGTAGATAGAACTCTTTTACTTATTCAACTTATCCATTCTCTTAATATTTGTCAGCAGAACAATTTTCTTCACCATGACGGGGCTGTTCTTCAAATGTGCATTAAATTCTACACAACTTTTGTTGATGTTTAACTTGACGATGAGCATAGCTTTCAACACTAAATAAAGTAGGTACACTACGCTACCTATCAACCTAGTACTCAACACTACAAGCATTCATAGTTGAGAGGTAGCGCTTCTAATTTTCAACCTAGGTAGCCGGATTTCCGTCCGGAACTGATTTTTCTCAAACGGAAACATTTATTTTTATAAAGTTAGTTTCACCAAAAAGCGGGAAATATTCATTGCTTTGGTCAAAAAGGGACATTTTAGCGTCCACAAGCAATTGCTGGGGACATCGGGACCAGGGTCTCCACTGTCCCACCGAAAGCGGGGCTTATGGTCACCCTAAGCATACTGCATAATGAGGAAGGAAGAACATACATTGCATCACATATATAACATTATACATTTTTAAAAATAGGAAGAACAAAAAAATCACTTTGGCGGTAAAGCAATACTGACCCCATAATTTACGAACCTAGCCTTTGGAAAAAAAAAAAAAAAAAATCTAAGGCTAGGTTCACATGACCGCGCGGTATCATATGGACAAATCGATACAAGTTTGTAGAACTAATACCGCACAGCACCGCGCGGTCATGTAAACAATATGCACTATTTAGATAGATGATAGATCTTGTGTCGCGCGGTCATGTGAACATAGCCTAAATATACATAGAACCCCAAAAATTCTGCCGTTCATGAAACATATTGTTCACAGACTCTCTCGGACAAATTACTGAAACTCGAGATATTTGCTGTGGGGACCTCGACATCGAAAATTTCAGCCCATTACAAAATCTTCTTCCCTTTTTTTATAGTCGTGAGATGTTCACACCAGATTTTTTTTATCAATAAAATTATTAACCACAGGTAGGTATTATTGTCTAAAAAGAACGAAATTTGAGGTCATTTAAACTTTTGAATTGGAAAAGGGAGATCATTTACGGTCACATTTTATTTCCAAATATTAAATTGCATGTTTTGACGTGAGGAGAAAGTTTTTTAAAAGTTCCTTTCAAATTTTAGAAAGTTTTGTTTCACGGTTGGCATGATTTTTATGAAATTATTTTACTCTGGCACTCTCTTGCAGAGCGTCATTATGACTAACTTTTGATAACTTGCTTCTTCTATGCTGAACTTTCAACACCACATGACATTTTAAAAGTTTTGTGTAGTTGAATTGTATGCTTATCTACCAATAAACCAAATAATGAAAGTAATTTCAAAGAAAGTTAAGATTAAAATTGTAAATCTAGCGTCTATGACAGTTTGAATACACTAGTTTAGATCGCTGAAGTTAAGCAACGTCCAGCGAGGTTGTACCATGTATTATGACTAGCTTTGATGACTTGTTTCTTCTATGCTGAACTTTCAACACCACACGACATTTTAAAAGTTTTCAGCGAGGTTGTACCATGTATTATAACTAACTTTTGATGACTTCCTTCTTCTATGCTGAACTTTCAACACCACACTTTTGAATTGTATGCTTATCTACCAATAAACCAAATAATGAAAGTAATTTCAAACGTTAAGATTAAAATTGTAAATCTTGCAAAAAATTAAAATTGTAAATCTTAAAATTGTATTAAAATTGTAAATCTTAAAATTGCAGTTGAATTGTATGCTTATCTACCAATAAACCAAATAATGAAAGTAATTTCAAACGTTAAGATTAAAATTGTAAATCTAGCGTCTATGACAGGTTGAATAGACTAGTTTAGATCACTGAAGTTAAGCAACGTCCAGCGAGGTTGTACCATGTATTATGACTAGCTTTGATGACTTGTTTCTTCTATGCTGAACTTTCAACACCACACGACATTTTAAAAGTTTTGTG
>CM022880.1:29985422-29997309 GCA_012654025.1 Pachypsylla venusta
TTCTGAAGAAATATATCTCAGCAACCCATAATTTAAAGGGGAGGGGGCGCGGAAGGCTTTCATTTCAAGAAAGGGGGGCGCGGTACCAAAAAGTTTGGAAACCCCTGCTATAGAAGATAAAGTATTTTAATCGTGCAGAAATGTTAGACATTTTTTACATCTAGAATCCATGATATATGGAACAAACTATGCGAAAATATTGTCATATCACCTGACACACAAATTCATTCAAAAATATAATATTAGCCACCGTCTATGGCACGTTGAGTACACCAGTTCCCGTTAGATCACTGAAGTTAAGTAACGTCCAGCGAGGTTGTACCATGTGTGCGTCCGCGTGNATAGAATAGACCAATTTTTATTTGAAAAAATCTTAGAACCTGATTATTTGGCAAAAATATTCTGGGTTCAATAGGAAAACCTTAGCGCACCCAAGCAATAATAATAATAAACAGACAAACAAAAGGGATCTTACTTCGTCCGGTGAATAAAACACAACTACTGAATGACGTACAATAAACGTGGCTCCACAATGGGTCAACTGGAAGCTAGTTATTTTGAAAATCATATTTTAGCTGTAAAAGAACCCAGCTTAAACGGAAAGGGACTAGCCCCGACACCGCCAAATCGGTTGCCCTGAAAGCATAAAATCATTAAAATTTGTTCCACCCCAAATCCTATATTGACTCACCACCTTTAACCAGACCAGTTAAACTAAATTGTTTTCCATAAATCGGATAGAAACCGGAAAATATAAAATTTTATATTTTTTATGGGGTCCTTATATACTATTTTAGAGGGGTCTATTCTCGGTAATTTTTCGTTATCTCTTTTAGTTTGCCCAGAAAAAATTGCAAAAAGACCATTTGGCGGTAACTTGCTCCCACTTGAACTTTAAATTTTTTCCTTTCTTATTACGTACCTACATACTAAAAGGAACCTGTGTGCCAAATTTCAAGTCTCTACGTTCAGCCATCGTGGAGCTAGGTTGATTATCAGTCAGTCAGTATACCAACTGGGCTTTGCGTTCTATAAGTATAGATTATATATAGAAGAAATATTACCATCGGAAATATTATGAAAAGAAAAATAACGAAAGAAGACACGAAGAAAGTGCGTGTTAGGGGAGTGCAAAGAAGAGGCCCTTGCTCAGAAATGGATGTAATAGGGCCATTGTATTTTATTTATTTATAAATCCAGCCTGGCACTCTACTTTGTTTATTGCGTTGTTGTTAAATTTAAAAATAGAAAAGTAAATTTAGAGATCTCTATCAAACAATGAAATCTAATAAATAAAGCAATCGTATAAAAAGGGCAATTTAAAAAAACAACAACTTACAGTTGAAGCTCTATAGAAGATAAAAAGGTTGTTTCTAATAAGTTGAAAAGTTTACAAGCTTTATAGATTTATTAAAAACAGTAAAAGTTATCTACCGTTGTTCATCTGAGAGCCCCCACCCCCACCAAATCCCTTAGCGTACCAACACTCCTTCAGTGCTTCTCCACTCTCCATCAATTGGGTTTAGCAATCTATGTAGTGAGGATGAGAATGTCTTTTCTTGTAAGTTTTTGCTTGCTCATCAAATATAATATTTTAACCCGTCATTAGTATTAGCACGAGACAGAATATAATCCACANAGCACCGTTGAAAAAGTCAACAACAATAGCAGCAAATTTATTAGCAGCAGACAGACAAATTTTGGTACGTGTGGAGCATATTTTTTTGTATCCAAATCATGTCATTGAGAAGTTTGACCTCCCGAAGTGCGAACAGGTTGTGTTGTTGAAGGAAAGTTGACTTTTCAAAATCCCGTCCCTTTTAGAATTATGGTTTATTAGTTTCATAATGAACCTTTAGAATCGACTACGAAATAAGACCTAAGTGGCAAAATTGTCGCTTACGGACTATAGAGCAGAGGCTCCCATACTGGGAGGCGTGAAGACAAGACGGGGGGGGGGGGGNTAGTTCATTGGGGGGCGCGAGACCAGTTGATTTATTATTATTTACCTGAAATATATGTACACAATTTTTTTACAAAGGTAATTTTGTTGAATATGATGTTTAGAAAATTTGAACAGCATTCAGCAACACAATAGCGTTTGGAATGAGATAGCATTCAGCAACACATTAGCGTTTTGAATGAGATAGCATTCAGCAACACATTAGCGTTTTGATTGAGATAGCATTCAGCAACACATTAGCGTTTTGAATGAGATAGCATTCAGCAAAACCAATAGCCATTCATAATTTATAATGTAAAGGGGAGGGGGCGTGGGAGGCTTCCATTTCAAGAAATGGGGGCGCGGCAATAGTTTTGGAACCCCTGCTATAGATGGATTACGGTGTAAAGTGTAGGGGGGCGGTATTGTGGGTAAAGATTTATTTTTTCTATTCCATTTGTGGATTCTACGTACCTCGAAGCGTAAGTTGTCAATTCTTTAGGCGGTAATCAACCCAAGTGCTAAATCGACGTTTTTAATATTATACGTGTCTCGAGAATGGCTGAAAATATAAGAAAACGCAAAAACAGGTATCCCTTAGATTTTAAGGGGATTAATTTTAGACTAAAAAATTTTTGGCCTCGGCCAGCCGTTTAGGCTGGGCACCGACTGGCTTCAAAATCTTAAATGAGAAGGTATATCAAGTGACACCGTGTTTTAAAGGTCTCGTTAATATGAGTTCATTACAGAAAACCGGACCACTCTAGGATCTACCGTTCACGAATGAACATGTGACAATGGACCTTTGCGACCGCACCGAAATGGTATGTAAAAATGCCCAGAAATCATTTTTCATGATCCCAAATAAGTAATTTAGTAAAAAATAGTGTTCGAACAAGATGGTTGTCCCGCCCACTTCGACACAGAGTTCGAGCTTTCTTAGACCAAATTTTTTTTAAAAAAAACTGGATATGTTTGGTCTAATAAGGCTCGATCTCTGCGTTCAAAGGGGACGGGACAACCATCTTTTTTACTATGTTATTTGGGATCATAAAAATTTATTTCTAGGCATTTTTACCTACCATTTCGGTGCGGCCGCAAAGGGTCCATGTCACATGTTCCACCCTGTAATTCGTGAACGGTTGATCCTAAAGTGGTCCGGTTTTCTGTAATGAACGTGTATTAACGAGTAAATCTAGGTGTCACTTGATTAATCCCCCTAAAATCTGAGGGATACGTGTTTTTGGGTTTTCTTATACTCGTATTTTCAGCCATTCTCGAGATACAAAGTGTGGGGTGAGACTTTATGGACACCCTGTATAAATAGGAAAGACAAAAATAAGTATACCATGAGATACAAAATCTCATGTTTTGCTCAGGGTGTTTATCAGAATTAGCAGTCCCAAGAATCTCTATAGGAATCTACTATTTTTACAGCAAGAATTCGGTATTTCTTCGCACAATTCTCTCTTTGACGACTCATTTAAAACTTAACCAAAAGCAATTATTATTTTTGAAAACAAAAAAAAAAAAATTCTCCTAATTTGATATATGAGGTGTAAAACACGAGAGAAATCCTTAAAGTAAACAGTTTGTTTTTTAATTGGTGAATTTTATTTTCCTTATTTTTATATTTTCTTACAAAAAGTACATAAAAACCAAGATGAAAGCAAAAAATATGATAAATATACACATTTCTTTAAAATAAGTTTAATGCAAAAAGTTTAGATTACATCAAGAAAACCAAAATAAATAAATTAGATTTCACTGGAAGCAAACAGAACGAATTAAAATAAAATTCTAACACTAAAATAGTGGGTGACCCTCTGAGAATGCCTATCGGATTTGGGTTTATTTGGGCTGATATAGTGGAGTCTGGTGATATTAAGGGTTACTTATCTTCGATGTCTAACACTAAAATACTGGGTGACCCACTAAGTATACCTATCGGATTCGAGATTATTTTGGGCTGATATAGTAGAGTCTGATGAGATTCTGGGTTACTTACCTTGGATGTGTAACACTAAAATAGTGGGTGACCCACTGAGTATACCTATCGGATTTGGGTTTATTTGGGCTGATATAGTAGAGTCTGATGAGATTCTGGGTTATTTACCTTGGATGTCTAACACTAAAATAGTGGGTGACTCACTGAGAATACCTATCGGTTTTGGGTATATTTGGGCTGATATAGTGGAGTCTGATGAGATTCTGGGTAACTTATCTTGGATGGGTTACACTAAAATAGTGTGTGACCCACTGAGTATACCTATCGGATTCGAGATTATTTTGGGCTGATATAGTGGAGTCTGATGAGATTCTGGGTAACTTATCTTGGATGGGTTACACTAAAATAGTGTGTGACCCACTGAGTATACCTATCGGATTCGTGATTATTTTGGGCTGATATAGTAGAGTCTGATGACATTCTGGGTAACTTATCTTGGATGTCTTACACTAAAATAGTGTGTGACCCATTGAGTATACCTATCGGATTCTAGATTATTTTGGGCTGATATAGTGGAGTCTGATGGGATTCTGGGTTACTTACCTTGGATGGGTTACAATGACCAGGAAAACCTCCATGCGAATATTGAATTATAGCAATTTCGTTTTCGTCAGAATAATGTCCCATTAGGTGTGCTTTCTAACTGACAAAATGGCTGTAAATTTATTTGTCAACAAAAATACAGGGTGCGGCAATTATTTCTCCCATGTTTCAAAAAATAGAGGGAGGAGCGTGATATTCAACAAGAAGTGACATCTAGTTTTTAGGTGTTGCAATGGTTTGGTCGTGCGAGCATCGGGCGTTCTTTGACAAGCTGTTTTTTTAAAAAAATTGAATCCATTATAGCCACTCAGAGGGCGTTCCGCACAAGGTATGGTTTGCACTTCACAGATCCGGTTCCTGATCGAAAAACAATTTTGAGGTGGGTTCACAAATTTAGGACCACATCATCAGCTATAGGCTGTATGGGGCTACCGCCCAAGTTCCCCGGTCACGTGATCTCATTACAGCATGACATTTCGTGTGCCCCTCGCTCGCCGGATTTGAGTCCTTGTGACTTCTTTCTGTGGGGTTACCTGAAGGCTGAGGTCTTCAAACATCGCCCTGGGACCTTTGAAGAGTTAGAGGAGGCAATTCTGGAAAAAAATCATCCAATTTGCTGCTGGTATGCTGACGAGAGTCATGGAAATCTTCCGCGAAAGACTCCAAATGTGCATCACTCGTCAAGTCGTCATTTGGACTACATTATTTATAAAACACAGATGAAAAAAAACTAGAATACACAAGCTTACAAAATACAAAATATTTTTTCAAATATCTCATTTCGTTTTTGTTTACCAGTTCTTTCAATTGTGGGAGAACTAATTGCCGCATCCTGTATATAAATGAACCCACTTGAACACACTTCTCGCCTTCAACCTACTTGTAGCAAACTCTCAACTGAAAGAGATTCCCTCCAGATGACGCTCTAGTGCCTTTTAAAATAGAATAATTTCAAAGAGTCTTTCAGAGCATCACAATATTTCACAATTCATTGAAATTGTTTTTAATTTATAATCAATGTGGTCAAACTGGAACGTGGAAACTCATATTGAGATTCTAAACATGTTACCTTTGGCGACGTCCTCTATACAACAATTCTTCAATTAGGAAAGTTAAAATTAGATGCAGCTCTTTATTTTTGAAATTTGATATATTCCCTACCGTTGTCATTTCGAAAAGTAAGCGCTACTTTTTTTTCGAAATCAAAAAGAACAAGTTGACATTAATTCAATCTCAGGATCGAGTGTTAATATCAGATCTTATTATTCGAAATAGCGAAACGTGTTATCACGTTTTGAAGAGAGAAGGGGCATAGACCTTGTAAAGAGAGAATTGGTAAATGATTGACTGAACGCAGTGGAGTCTATTTTTTTCACGATACGTTATCTTTTGTTTTTCTGTTCTACCACTCACATGGCCAATGGCCGCTTTCCTTTTCTTCGACCTTCTTCTTCGATGAATAGCGGACTGACGTATGAATAAGTTTAAGATTATTAAAAAGATATTTATTTATCATAATTAATTTACAAGGTTAAAAACACAAAATCACGAAAAACACACATATGAAAAATTACATTTAAACACTTCAATAGGTAATTATAATTTAAAGATTTTAAATTATAACGAGAGACAATTAAATACTATTGCTAGGACCCTTACTAGGTGAATGCTCACAGCTCTCAAATTTAAAATTTGATGAGTCTAACATTGTAATTTGAAAATACCTGTTCGGATCATTTGTATTCTTCTGTTTATCTTTGATCGTTTTATATTACGATAACTCTCGAACGCCTTTTCCTATTTTAATGACATTTTAATATTTATTTTCATATGATAGATAGTGTTGTAATAAATTAGTAGAAATGGGGGAAATGAAGATTTTTATATGATTCTGTATGAACACGGACTGATACTATTTGACAGTAAGTGAGGCCTGGCTGTCTTCGAGCACTCAAAGCCGAAACTATTAATGCTACAGGCTTGAAATTGGGCAGGGACCTTCGTTGCACCATGTAAGAGTGCACTAAGAAAGGATTTTGCAAAAATTTTAAGGGGTTGAAATCGCGAAAAGTAAACAATCCCCATAAGAAATACTTTGGAGCGAGAGAGATACATCATTTAAAATATGCGCGGGCAAAGCTGCGATCGGGGGATGCTAGTCCTAATATAAAAAGGAAAGTATTGTAATTGGCTCAAATTCTCGATGTCGAGTTTTCAATTTTTGGGGTCCCCAGAGCCCAAATCTCGAGTTTCAGCCATTGGTCCCTGTGTGTGACTGTCTATCCGTTTGTCTCTCTGTGAACAAGATATCTCAAGAACCGCAAGTGCTAGAGACTTTAAATTTGGTATGTATGTCAGTTTTATATCATGAACGACAAAATAAGCTTTTGGTGGAAATCGAATATACAGTTGACGGTTTTATGCCACTTTTTAGCGGTTTACGTATAGCCTTCTTAAAATGAGAACGCTAATAGCTAAAACTACTTGGTGCCTATTCATATCAATTTTATACAGAAATTGAAAAATACAACTTAAGTTGAATTGTAATCCAGATTTGGTTCTGTATATCTTAAAACGTGTTTTGGCATTGAAAACTCGACGTCGAAAATTTTAGCCCATTACATTACTTTCTTCTTTTTTCATAAATAAGGAAAGTCGTGTGATGTTCACACCAAATTTTTTTGTAACTTATTTCTTACTGACGTAATCATATTGCAGTGCATGACATAGCTAGTTCTGAAGAAATATATCAATTATCAAGCTGCACGCAGAGCTCCTACATCTGGCTACCATCAGACACGGCATCACCGTGTCTAATGAATGAATGAATTCAAAGATCGCACTTTTTATGTCACACCTTGTATACGAGTGAGGAAGTGATCCGGCGATTGTGGGTTCGAATTCCGCCCAGAGCGAAATTTTTCTGATCGTATTTTCTCTTTTGCCGAATGACATGCGCAGTAAAACGTGTGTCTGGAAGTAATGCGAAACCAGTTCTGGAGCATATTGAAAAATGGAAAACCATGATATTCATGTATTGAAAAGTATTTTAACAAATGTAAAAAAAATTGTAAATGTATTGACATATATATTTCTTTGTGTTATTATGTAACAATACTCATAATGTTTGTGGGCATCATGGCATTACGAGGTATTTTCAACATTCACTTTTTGTCAATAGAAGTCACTTTCGGGGGTCGAACCTGGATCTGACCATAACCATTTAACCATTTGTTTGGCCATTGCCCTTTTCCGTAGAACTTTTCAAAGTCGTTCAATAGTTAAGGCGTATTCCTAGTCATATTCTTTTAATTGTGAGTACTGTAGGGTAGGGCAACACGCTCACTTCTTAGTTCTCCTGAACTGGTTTTTTAAAAAACAGAGAATACTGAGGATGATATAGTTATAATAAGGTGGGTTGAGACATCGTAGTCACAAAAAAAAAGTTTGCAAATGACGATATTGAAATGTAACAGCAACAACTTTGCTCTTCTCTGGCCCATAATTTGTAAACAATGTTATTTCACTCGTGTCTCACAACTTTTCACAGACTCGAGAAGTTATGATTTATTTTTCAGTATGGAAGTTAGTAAGCCATAATTGGATTGGAAGGAATTACGCCTACGGAAATTTTTGAAAACTATATGATACTTTATCATACAAAACTTTATTTTTCCTTGGCTTAACATACAAACCCTGGGAACTTATAATAAGCAAGATACCTACATTGATCTCACCCAGCCTAGGAATAGTCAGTACTACTGGAACTAGTGTATCTAATGAGCTATTGATGCTGGCAGTAATTATATTAGCTGACACAGATGCTCTCGTCAATATTCAGAAAAAAACAAGGATTTTCATTCTTTTAAATGCTGTTTTTCCATTTTAATTATTCAGGATGTTTGTAAGAAATACATAAATTGCACCCATTCCCGCAAATAATTATAGAAAAATCGATATGCGAGTATTCATAAAAGAATTTCCGAAAGGTTCATTATTGCAAAAGACTAAACAAAAATGTTGAATAATTTATAATGAGGTGATGTGAAAACATTGAACCTGATTGTTCAAAACTTGCATAAACAGTTTTTAAAAGAATGAAGTCTGTTGATGTTTTGTTGTGAGTATTGACAAGAGCATCAATGTCAACAAGAATTACGTTCAACGTAACATGTTTTATATTAAAAGCGCCGCGCCGAGCAGAACAGTGTCTTCAATATAATCAAATAAGATGTTAACGAAATTGTCTTCTTGCTATGTTTTGTGTTATTAATCAACATCACACTCGGCTTGTACCAAGGTGGTTCGATTTCTGGGCGGGTTGAAAATTTGAAAAAGATTTTGTCGAATTTTCTACTTGGTCTGGTTGTGCTTGGGAGTAACTCAGCCTCCTGGGCACAATTGAGTAGCTATGTTAAAGTGTAGGTTTAAACATTGGTAAAGTGTAGGTTAGGCTAAGTGATATTGCATTATAAGATAAAAATTGTTAAAATCTAGATTTGGTTTGGTGATAATGGAGTGAATGTTTAAAATACCTTGTAAAGCTATGATGCCCACAAACATTGTGACATAATAAGACGAAGAAATATACATTTTTTTTTAGATTGCTAAGAGATGGAATGATTTATGAAAGTTATGGATTCAAAAATTTACGGCTTTGGTAAATTTCTTTAAAAATGATTCAATATCCTCGAAAAACAGCCAAAGTAGCTCAGTTGGTAAGAATGACGGATTCGTAACCAGGAAGCTGTTGGTTCGAATCCCAGTGAAGACAACAAATTTAGTAATAAGACGGGGAAGTGCATTGTGACAAAGCATTAGCTTTAACACAAATAAATTCCTTTAATATCCTCGAAAGAGTTTATTTGTTTCTTAGATATAAATTCCAAATATTCCCGAACCGAATTAGGTCGCCCAGCCACTTCACACCATTTTCTGTTGCTCCCCATTCCCAATATTAATACTTTTTCTTCCCGTCCTTTTCATGTTCATCGGTGGAAAACAACCTGATACTGATGACGGTGCCTCCAGCATCAGATTCAATGCTTCAGAGCCTTTTACACAATTTTCTACTTTCTTTTTCCTCTTCTTCAAAGAAGTTCATATATTGCTCATGTACGTTGGTAAGGTGTGAGGATGAGGTGTACTAACGTTCTCAATTAATTTACTTACTTGCTCTACTTACCTGTCGTCTGATCACCTACGAGAAATTCGAAACTTCATCAAGTAAGTGGAAATTAATAATTGACTTTCTTAAATTACGGGGTTTGCGATTATATGCAAACTTATTTGAATTTTAAACTTAAACAAGAATATTTACTAATTACTCAAGAACTACGGACCTCACTCAATTTTGACGACTATGA
Source organism: Pachypsylla venusta (assembly GCA_012654025.1). NCBI lineage: Eukaryota > Metazoa > Arthropoda > Insecta > Hemiptera > Aphalaridae > Pachypsylla > Pachypsylla venusta. The sequence continues at coordinate 29,995,282 of CM022880.1, forward strand.
AGAGAGGGATGGGAAATACTAGATAGACATCAAAGTGTGAATGAATTTGTGTAGGTAGCCCTTAAATTCAATAATTAAGTAATGGTTTATACAGGAATAATATAACATGGGGCAGCCATTTAAGAGCAAAAGATATTTGGCCCCAGGAGGCCCAATCTGGCCAAAAACTAATAATCAGATAATTTCATGTAGGTATGTAAAGACGTTCGAGAGTTATCTTGGTACAAAAAGATAATCGGACAAATGGAAGAAAAATCGTGTTAAAACTTAGACATATCATTCGTTCAATGACAGCGTGGCTTTGTGGTGTAGTGGTATGACGCTCTGCCTGTTAAACTGTAGGGCAGGGTTCACAAACTGGGGGGCGCGCTGGGAGGCGTGAAGGCAAGCCAAGGGGGGCGCGAGACCAGTTTTTTTTNAAAACAGGGCTGGACCTTGTTTTCAGACACCAATGCGGTGTCAGCTACATTAGCGTTTTGTATGAGATAGCATTCAGCAACAAGCAACACTCATACCCATTCATAATTTATAATGTAAAGGGAGGGAGCGTGGGAGGCTTTCATTTGAAGAAAGGAGGGCGCGGTGCCAAAAAGTTTGGGAACCCCTGATGTAGGGCATTGCCGTGTGTTCCAGAATGAAATGTAATCTTAAATGAAATAAAATACCCCAGCCAACCCATGGAATATTATTAACGGCTGAAAAACTGCCGGTATGAAAGGACATTTTTGTCCTAGGTATATGAAATAGCCATCAGAAATAGGTTAGACATAAATTTAATAGCAGTTCTGAGTCATTATAGCCCCCAAAATGTGCCCTGAAATAGACCAGGTTTCCCAAACTATATGTTCAGATATAGATAGGATTATGTCCCATCTCAGACATAAAAGGGATAACTTAAAACCAATTACAATGGATTAAAGTTGTTGAAAGTTTTCTAACACGGTGTACCTATGTACCTACTTGCTGTCTTGATTTGATTTCCCAATCGAATGCAAAGCTGGAAACATCTGACCTCTTGTATTTGAATTTTAGATGAGGTAATGTGATTAGGCTCTGCCCGTTCCATTAATGGAACATGGAAAATTCTCTCTGATAACATAAAATAAATTAAGCTTTACTTTATTGACAGGATTATAAAATGAAGGGAAAATTAAAAGGAAATAATTTGGGTTTCCCTAAAATGAAAATAATCTGTTCTCTTCAATTAAAAATTTCAAAGTACTCTCCTATTCTTTTTGTATCAGTGGAGACTCGCCATACATGTTGCATGGGCGCTAGTTTAAAAAAATTCTGACTTTCCTCGGTCGAATATCTTATTTTGCATTTGATTATCGACACCATCCGCTTGAAAAAAAAACTGATTGAAATTAATAAAAAAAAAAAAAAAAAAAAAAAAAAANCATTACTTTTTGGTTTATTATTTTCAATAATGAATCTTTGGAAACATCAGAAAAAAAAATACCCCCTCAAAATTTGATATTGTACGATTCAAAGGTATGTAGAATTGAATAAAAAAAATCCGTTTGTCCGCCGTACGCTGGCGCCGTCCGCCTCGCCGTCCGCTGTGATGGGCACTTTTGCCACTTAGCGTTAACCGATTTGGATGAAATTTGGTATATAGGTCCCATCTGGATTTTAATTGTGCCCCGAAACTTCAATCAAATATACTGCTGGCGGTTTGAAGCGGTTTTCATTAAAAAACATGTCAAATTTAGGGTCTAATTACGCCCCAAATTTGGAATGGTACAATGTCTTGTACAGAAGGACTTTATAGGGCCTCACAGGTGACCCAATAGGGCTAAAAACAAGTCGACATATGAATGCATTTGAGTGTTGTATAGAACACTTTGTTTGGTCAATCAAGTAGCTTGTTTCAATTTCACAATATCGCATATATGACCCAACACGAGCACCAATATTATTTAAATATGTGGGTCCATTGATTTAGCTCATTGACATGCGCGGATATAGGGAAGGCCCCGTGGGGGCACGTGCCCCCCCCCCACCTTTTCTAAGCCGGTGGTGTTT
>CM022880.1:29997819-30011762 GCA_012654025.1 Pachypsylla venusta
GATCTATCCCTTGTAGAACCGGATATCTGACGGTGTGAAAAACCTGGTGAATTGCTTCGTGTAAAGATACACTGGTGCTTTCCGGAACTTGGCCTGGCGCACTGCCGTGCGCTCAGATATACGCGATTTATATTTCATTTTGGAAAAAGTATTTGTGGTAAGCTCTACACTCTACAGTTTTTAACAAATTAGGTATCGCGCCCCGATAAACATTCCATTAAAAAGTACTGCCCAGGACTCGAACCCCCGGTATTTAGGTTACGAGTCCTTCCCCTCCTCCCTCCAAATTTTCTATTAGGTATATTGTGCGATTGTGCCCCCCAAAACAAGAGGGCTATATCCGCGCATGGTCATTGAGGGAACACTGTTGATCGGTTGATCCTCGAAGCTTGGTGTTTCTGTAAGCCATGTTTTAAAGGTGATAAAAGAATTTTGCCTTTCTGTACCAAAAAAATATTAATTATTAAAGTCAACATCAATAACATAATAAGCACTTTGTATTTTTCGTTAGGCCCATCTGATATCTGTAAGATCCTTTTCAAATAGGAATACGTATTACGCACCACTGTCAAAAGAGAAGAAATAAGCCGTTCCAATATCATAATACGGCTTACTGTGCTTACTTCATATTTTATTATTTCCCNCTTTTTTATTACGTACCTACATACTAAAAGGAACCTGTGTGCCAAATTTCAAGTCTCTACGTTTAGCGATCATGGAGCTACGTTGATTATCAGTCAGTCAGTATACCAACTGGGCTTTGCGTTTTATAAGTATAGATTATTTCCCCTGGGCTGACCTTTGGAATTCTATAATCTTTTAATTTTAAAGAAGAAAAAGTCAAAATAATACAAGTACACATCTTTGTTCATGTACAGTACAGGATACAGGTTTGGCGAACTTACTAGAGAAAGAGGGGATTAGAGAAAGGGCTCTTGAGAGAGGGGACGTATATATCTTTGGACATAAAACTCAAATCATTTCGAAGAAAACTCTCTTGAAAACGAAGAAGAAAAGTTTTGAATTTCTTTTTTCTTCTAAATGTCTGGCAAGGGAGATTGAAGATGTAATAATAGAGTTACAATATGTTCTTCTTATACAGGGTGTCTACACAGAGGACATCTGATACGGATTGTCTTAACAAAGAACATTTGATACAGAGTGACTTAACAGAGGACATCTGATACAGAGTGTCTTAACAGAGAATATCTGATACGGGGTGTGTACACAGAGGACATCTGATACAGAGTGTCTTAACAGAGAATATCTGATACGGGGTGTCTTACAGAGAACATCTGATACGGGGTGTCTTAACATAGAACTTCTGGTACAGAGTGTCTTAACAAAGAAGATCTGATACAGAGTGTCTTAACAGAGAATATCTGATACGGGGTGTCCCAACAGAGAACATTTGATACGGGGTGTCTTAACAAAGAACATCTGATACACAGTGTCTTAACAAAGAACATCTGATACAGAGTGTCTTAACAAAGAACATCTGATACAGGGTGTCTTAACAAAGAAGATCTGATACAAAGTGTCTTAACAAAGAACATCTGGTACGGAGTGTCTAGACAGAGGACATCTGATACAGAATGTCTTAACAGAGAACATCTGATACGGGGTGTCTTAACAGAGAACATCTGATACGGGGTGTCTTAACAAAGAACATCTGATACAGAGTGTCTTAACAAAGAACATCTGATACAGAGTGTCTTAAAAAAGAACATCTGATACAGGGTGTCTAGACAGAGGACATGTGATACAGAGTGTCTTAACAAAGAACAGCTGATACAGGGTGTCTTAACAAAGAAGATCTGATACAAAGTGTCTTAACAAAGAACATCTGGTACGGAGTGTCTAGACAGAGGACATCTGATGCAGAGCGTCTTAACAGAGAACATCTGATACGGGGTGTCTTAACAGAGAACATCCGATACGGGGTGTCTTAACAAAGAACATTTGATACAGAGTGACTTAACCTAGAACATCTGATACGGAGTGTCTTAACAAAGAACATCTGATACGGAGTGTCTAGACAGAGGACATGTGATACAGAGTGTCTTAACAAAGAACATCTGATACAGGGTGTCTTAACAAAGAAGATCTGATACAGAGTGTCTTAACAAAGAACATCTGATACGGAGTGTCTAGACAGAGGACATTTGATACAGAGTGTCTTAACAGAGAACATCTGATACGGGGTGTCTTAACAAAGAACATTTGATACAGAGTGACTTAACACAGAACATCTGATACGGAGTGTCTTAACAAAGAACATCTGATACAGGTTGTCTTAACAAAGAAGATCCGATACAGAGTGTCTTAACAAAGAACATCTGATACGGAACATCTGATACGGAGTGTCTCTTTTTTAAAAAAGATCCGATACAGAGTGTCTTAACAAGGAACATCTGATACGGAGACAGAGGACATCTGATATAGGTTGTCTTAACAAAGAAGATCCGATACAGAGTGCCTTAACAAAGAACATCTGATACGGAGTGTCTAGACAGAGGACATCTGATACAGGGTGTCTTTACAAAGAAGATCCGATACAGAGTGTCTTAACAAAGAACATCTGATACGGAGACAGAGGATATCTGATATAGGTTGTCTTAACAAAGAAGATCCGATACAGAGTGCCTTAGCATAGAACATCTGATACGGAGTGTCTAGACAGAGGACATCTGATACAGGTATGAGAAGAGTTTTTGAAAAACTCTGCAACACATCTTCCTTAATTGAAAGAGGAAACTCTTCGTTTTCACACTGATTTGAAAATTAAGGAAAATGAAAGTAAATTTGAGATACCTAGTTGAGATCTGTAGAGCAGAGCCTTTGAACAAATTGAAGATGACCTTTTGGACACGTTTACTTTACCCGTCGCTTTCAAGTTTTACCGAATATGTGAAAAAAGAGAANGGAACACCAATAAAACCCTTTTTATTTTCCTTATCCTATAAAAAGGAAAGTCTAGTCATGGGCTTATATTTGTGATGTAGAGTTTTCAATACCAAAACAAGTTTTCAGGTCCCCAGATCCCAAATCTTGAGTTTCAGCCATTGGTCCGTATATATGTGTCTGTCCTTCTGTCTGTGAACAAGATATTATCTCAAGAACAGTAAGTGTTAGAGACTTGAAATTTTGTTTATATTCATGTCAATACTAGCTGTTTTCCCGTGCTTCGCTACGGTTACGAAATTTGGATTTTTGGTGGAACCGATCCCCAGAGTGAACATTCAATACTTTACTCAGGGATATTACTTTTTGCACTGCGGAACGCCTTCGTATTAAATTTCACCTTTCTCGCTCATCCCGAAGTGATACTTCTAAATTATGGATTTTTGGTGGAACCGACCTCCAGATTGAGCACCGCTCCTATTTAGAAAATTCAATATTTTATTGAAGGATATGAATATCCTTGAATAAATTGTATCAAACTTCAGCTTTCTTGCTCATCCCGAAGTGGTACTTGTCGATTCCGAGTTTTTGGTGGTGAAAACCCTCATAAATCGGGGAAAAACCGGAAAATTTCAAATTTTATATTTTTTATGAAGTTCTTATATGCTATTTTGGGGGTTTTAAAACATACTAAATGGGATCTGTGTGCCAAATCTCTAGGTTTATCCATCGTGGAGCTATGTTGATTATCAGTCAGTCAGTATACCAACTGGGCTTTGCGTTTTATAAGTATAGATTATGCCAAGAAGAAACTACGAAGAATTGTTTGAATTCGAAGAATTGTTTGAAAAGCGGTTTTAATTAATCTTACCTAAAAGGAGAACGGCAATAGTTAGGGCTTGAAATTTTGTTATTATGTCAATTTTAAGTACTATACGCGTCTGTTGTGGGTTTTGCCACTTTTTCACGAATCATGCCTGCAAATTTGGGACATAACGCACTCTTTGCATGTCAATTATGTACATAGAACACGACAAATCGTAGCGAAACATTTTGTTTACGCAACACACGAACAAAGTAATGGTTGAAACGATTCGACATTTGGGCTCCAGGGGCCGCAAAACGTGTTTTGGTATTGAAAACTACACATCAAAAATTTCAGCCTATTACAATTCTTCGTGTTCACACGAGTTTTTTTTACATAAAACTTGCGACTCGTGCATCAGTGTATTGGTTGCAAAAGTGTTTACAAAGCTGAAAGTCAATTTGGAATAACTCCGGCCCTGTTTTAAATACAGATGTCAAATGAATCTCAAAGTACTTTATAATTTGAAATTAAATACCTACTTTTTTTTTACTTTAATTTTTTCTATTTAAAAGCCCAAATTTTGAACACCACCAGAAAAGTTTTCTCTTTGGAATAAAGAAACATGACATGTGTTTCTACGTTTCTCGTATCCGTTTTCAAAATATTGAACTTTGTTCCTTGTTTTTGAGATATCCTGTATTATCTATTTGTTCAAATAGTGTGCAGTAAAGTGTACTGAGGGGGAAGATTTCTGTGTTTTATAGTTCACCACTAACTTTTCAGAAGCGAAAAAAGACAATCTCCATATTAGATTTCGTCCAAATGATTTACTTACTGCTTCACTTGAGAGGCATGATTGGAAGGGACCCCCCCCTATTTCTAAGGGTGTACCAATAAGAATTCTGGTAACAATTTTCTGTTGTGCCATTCAATTCTTGGTTATAGTGCAGAAATCTAGGAAATACCTTATGAAACAATTTATGTAACCAAATTCCTCTACATCTTTGCTGACACAAACATACTTTTTGGCCAAATGTTCAGTGACAGTTATGAATAAATCTGGTGGTATTTGGTTGATACAGTGTCAAATTTTGGACTTTAATGCTTAGTTCGTCGGAATTTGCTGACACAAACCTACTTTTTGGCTAAATGTTCAGTGACAGTTATGAATAAATCTGGTGGTATTTGGTTGATACAGTGTCAAATTTTGGACTTTAATGCTTAGTTCGTCGGAAGTTGTAGGGACTCCAGATGACCCTACAAAAAAATAATAAAAGTGTTAAATTACGGGAAAATCCTCCTTACCAAAACGGGAGTTAGTCCAACCTGGGACAACTGTGTCTTCATCATCATCAATCTCTAAAGGTTAAGACCTTGTTGTGATTGCCATATGCCATGTCTCTTTTTCGGATGCTTTTCTCTTTAGTTGTTTATANCGCTTTTTAGCGGTTTTCAGTATTGCTGTCTAAAAGGAGAATGGTAAGAGCTAAAGATTTGAGTTTGTATGTATGTCATATTTGGGGTCTCAGTTAGATCCGAAACTTTTGGGTTCAAGCAAATGTACCGTTTTAAAGCGGTTTTTATTAATCCTGTCTAAAAAGAGAATGGTAAGAGCCTTTAAATTTGGTAGGTATGTCAAATTTAGGGTCTAATTACGCCCCAGATTCGTCACGAGAACCCTCCCCCCTCAATTTTTTTTGGCCCCCCCTCGAATTTTTTGGTGGGGGAGCAAAAAGGTTTATTATTTTGGCAGAGTTTTTAAATACGATAGGGATGCAGATTCCTATCGTAGGCGTATGTCCCTACCATAGTTTTTAATTATATCTTCTTCTTGTTGTCTGCAAGCTCTCTTCAAATGCTTTTATAGTTTTCAACATACTGTTTTTGTAGTAAGTAATGAACTTCTAATTGACTTTCAGAAACTTTCTCTTTTGAGCAGAAAATTGAAAGAAGAAAACTTCTCTTAAAATCTAAAACACTGCGAAACTTTTTCGTCTCATGATTTATACAATGGTAATTTTTCACCTTGTCCCTTACTTCTTCATGCAGCCTAAAAATGTCAACAATAGCATAAAGCATTTCTTTTTAATATGGAACAGTGAAACGTTTTGAGCAGTAAATGGAAAATTTATTTTCATTGAGTTTATTCATTGTATTGTGCGAATATTTACTATTATGGAAAAATAAATCCTCTGGAAAAAGAAATTCGTTCAACATTCTGCCACCAAATAAAAATAATGGACTCGCAACGTGAGACGTGATTATTTTTCACAAACAACAATAAATTTTGAGGATTGAGAAGATCATTTTTTTCTCAACGTCCCTTTTACATCTATTGGTCATTCGAGACGGGAATTTTACCCTCTATTCGCTAGAAACTTGCAAACCAGCTACCCACATTGACCTCACCCAGCCTGGGTTGTACCGGAAAAATAGACAGCATCACGAGGGCGAGAACTCACGTGGACACCCACATGGAACAACCTCGCTGGACGTTGCTTAACTTCAGTCATCTAACGGGAACTGGTGTATTCAACGTGCCATAGACGCTGGCTAAGAACATTCTTTAAATTACACTTAAGTGTCATTAATTAAGCATTAAAATCGGAAAATGTCTCCTCTAGCATACCTACGATGTTTTTCGTTTTTTAACAAGCCGATATTAGTTTCAAGAATTCCGAATAAAGGAATACATTTCAAATGTTTATAAAATTATTAAAAACTAAAAATACAGTGTGAAACTTAAATAGTCAGTCACAAAGATCTATCTGAGGAACTATTCTAGGCAGCTAGTTGAAATTTGACAGATTAATTGCGGCATTGTTTTAAATTTAGCAAATAACAAATAATTTAAGCCTTAAAAACAAGAAAGGACATTAAGCGAAAAAAAAAAAAAAACTTTATTATTTGACCAAAAGGACGCGATGATCAATGAGTTGTTTTTGCTAAGCGTTGATGAGTATATGAGTTAAGTTGTCAGTGTGTAGTTCTTGACGCTGATGAGTACTCCACTAAGATACTCTAGTCACTTGACGAAATGATATATTATATCTCATAGAGATTGAGGATTTTATTCTTGACGCTGATGAGCACTCCAGTAAGATACTCGTAGTTACTTGGCGAAATGATATATTATATCTCATAGAGAGTTGAGGACTTTATTCCTATGGCACATTTCACGCTCGAAGAATTCAAATATGATAAAAAACACTTTGCGACAGACATGTTCTTTATTGCTCTTTTTTTTACTTTATCCCCTGTCCCCTTCTTCTTGTGTTTCTGAGCCTTTTGTATTCCGGGACATTAATATTTAAAAATATTTTTCCGGCGCATTACATCTTCTTTTGTCTCTACTATTACTGACATCCCAGATTAGTCGAGGAATTAACTTCTTCTTTCTCCAAGAATACAAACATACATACAGGGTGGGGCAATTAGTTCTTCCACTTTTCAAAAAAGCAGGGGGGAAGTGATCCTGGGAGGAGCGAGGGGTTTGTGATATTCAACACGAAATGTCATCTACTTTTTAGTTGTCGCAATTTTTTGGTCCCGTGAGCGTCGCCGTCGTGCGTTTGTTGTCAAGGTGTTTCTTTAAAAAGTGAATCCATTATAGCCACTCAAAGGGTGTTCCGCACAAGGTATGGTTTGCACTCCACAGATTCAGTTCCTGATCTAAAATTAATTTAGAGTTGGTTTCAAAACTTTATGACCACATCATCAGCTTTAGGCTGTATGGGGCTAAGGTCCATACAGCCAATCGTTCTCGTGAGGTTCTGCAGGACATGTCCCCCAGTCATGTGATCTCCTTACTGCATGACCTGTCTTGGGCCCCTCACGCGTCAGATTTGAGTCCCTATGACTTCTTCCTGTAGGGTTACCTCAAGGCTGAGGTCTTCAAACATCGCCCTAGGATCCTTGAAGAGTTAAAGGAGGCAATTCTGGAAGAAAACATCCAAATTGATGCTGATATGCTGACGAGAGTCATGGAAAAGACTTCCGCGAAAGATACCAAATGTGTATCTCTCGCCGAGGCCGTCATTTGGACGATATTATTTACAAATCATAGATGAAAATAAAGCTAGAATATACAAGCTTTCAGAATACAAAATACTTTTTCAAATATCTCATTTCGTTTTTATTTACCAGCTCTTTCAAATGTGGGGGAACTATTTACCGCACGCCACACCCTGTACTTTAATAACTACTTGATGTATTATTTATTTCTGTATAAATACAAATCTATGTTTCCAATTTTTTAAGACTAATGATTTTTTTGTTTAAATTTAAATACTTACTATGTACCGGTATAAGGTCTGAATGAATGGGATGCATAATCTGAATCAATGACTAGAATGGAATGAATCACAATGGAATACATTAGGTACTTTATCTGCGAAGGTAGTGTCATGTATTCGTGACAGGGGAATCTAGGATTTCCTCATGGGCTCTCTCAAATCCTCAATAATATAGGGAACAATATCCGGAAGAATAGACTCCAATGAGATATGGAACTCCTTTGCATTGAGCAAAATATTGAGGAGATTGCTTCACCAATTGGGATTGAAAACAGGATCTTTTGATTTCGCTGGCTAGGAGTCCCTAGCCAGCGGCAATGGCACTTTGAATACACCAGGTTTCTTAATATCACTGAAGTTAAGCCACGTCCAGCGAGGTTTCACTTGGTGGGTGGGATTCGAACCCTCGTCATGTTGGCTATTCCCGGCACCCAGTGTGGATGAGATCAATGTGGCTAGATGGGTTATAATTTTCGAGGGATTTGAGGGTATAACCCCGTCTCGAATGACGTTAGATGTTGAAGAAACAATAAGCGAAAAGATAAACAGAGAACTAAGGACTTCACATAATAGTTTTTATTGTGCTCAAGTTCTTTATGTTTACCATTTTACTAAAGTTTCTCATAATAATGTATTAGTAGTGGTGACTGTAGGTTAGTTTTTAACTGCAATAGAGATGCCCCATAATTTACCAATCAAACCGAGATAGCAATAATAAATTGTTTGTAGTGAAAATTGTAGGTACTCTAAAGAGTTCTTTGTACGGCAAATAGCCGTACAGAGTTCCCACGGTTTCTTTAATTATTATTTAATTTCTGAAACGACTAAACTTTCCTGATAATACTTTTCAAGATGTCAAATAAACTTTGAAAACATAACTTTTGTTCCAGTCCACGCTTTCCCCACACGGGAAAGATTTTTACCTAAGTACCTAGTTTATAATTAGTTATGAAAGAAATCTTCTTAGTGTGTCACTGAATCATCCCTTTCAATTGGGCTTAAAATGATTGAATCAATAACTTTTTATTAAAAAAAGAAAAAATACAAAATCTTTTTGTTTTTCATTAATTTGAAAATTTTTCGTGAGGTAAAAGTTTGAGAGGGTCCTTTGCCTTTAATGCCAATGTCGTAACAAATTACTCTGACATTTGAAAAGTTTACTCTCGAACTCTACATTTATTGGAAAAGTACCTAATGCTTGAAGAGTTCAGATTTTTTCCTTTATCTTTTTTACAAACACTTTTCTAGTCTTGTCTGTCTGGTAATCTTTCTTGTCTTGTCTAAAATGGAAACTTTAATGAAATAATATTTTATTCATACACTTTGATTATTTATTATGCTATCCAGTCCACTATATGAATTTAACACGACAGCCATCTGGCGTTGATTCTTTGTAGGGGAATATATCAAGAGCAGATATTATGTTTGAATTGTCCTGCATAAGAATTTCGCATGAATATGTCAAGAGCAGATCTTAGGTCAGGGGGGGGATCTTTTGTATTTCTGGGGCATGTTAAAGTTTTTGACTTTTAATTAGGATTGTTTCTATTTTTTAATCTACAATTTGAACAACTTATATTATTATTACGTCAGAAACAAGAGAATGTCATAGCAAAGTAAAAAGAGGGCATTGTTGAAGTTTTAAGAAACATGTTTCTGTTCCCTTCAGGAACATCATGGAATAGGCACATGGTTCAGTTTACTTTTAAAATTAATTTAAAACAAATAACTTACCCAAAACACTATTTATACTTATTAATAAAGAAACTAGTTTCGGCTCATTCGATTCATCATTCGTCTAGTCGAGTCGAAGGATGGAAGTTATCAACCTCCAACCCAAATTTCGACTCAATTGCCGTGAATCCACTGTTTTGGCAAGAGAAAATCCCAAGTGCACGATATCCGGCCCGAGGGACCATAAATGGAGGCTTGGTAGATAAACATAGGTCAGAAGGCGTCCTTTACCTTTGAATGATGAGGGGACTGGTATCCTGTGGTCGACCACTTTATTAGCTGGAACTTGGTTTAAGTACTTCTTATTTTGAACGTTTGGTGATGCAATAGATACTTATAGTTATTTAGGTGTAAAATATTATTTTAAAAATTAGTCGCGGAGATTGTCAGTCATTTCTTGATACTTTGAGGAAAATGTTCATATAAGATTTTGACCCAATTAGGAGGTGAAATCAACGAGGAGAATATAAAATAATTTAATGAATGTGAAAATTTCTTGTTATACGATACAGGGAAGATAAATGAATGAGAAGGAATGGTGGAAGGTACAATTAGTGATGATGAGTGCAGATGACATCACGTGACAAATCAAGAGGGGATGTTGTTTAGTTGAAAAAGAAAGACGAGGACATGTGACTGAGTGCTGACACAGGTGGGATGTGAATGCATTCTGAGTAGAGATTATGATCCCGAAAACTTCTTGACAATCCCGAAGTTTCGGGACTGGAACGATCACAATCCCAGGACTGGTCCCGGGATTAGAAAAAAATTGGGAACCTTCCAAAAATCAAGTAGAAGTAGGTATAGTTACTATAATAAGTAGATAAAATAAAAATAAAATCAAGTTTTCCCAGGACTGGTCCCGGGATTAGAAAAAAATTGGGAACCTTCCAAAAATCAAGTAGAAGTAGGTATAGTTACTATAATAAGTAGATAAAATAAAAATGAAATCAAGTTTTTTAACTTGAGAGATGTGTGTGGAGTCGTCTTGTGGAACCGCCAAGAGTTTTCAAAATAACATCACATTTTTTACACTTTTTTACACTTTGCATTTTTACCGTCTTTGGACACTAAAAAATGACTCCAAACGGATGAAGGATCTGAATCTTTTTTGTGCGATATAAAACAGTCCATTTTAAAGTCAAATCGAACACAAGTTGTTACGTTCAAAGAAGATGTTAGAATATATTAGAACATTAAAAATTAATTTTTGAACTGAAACAAGTGAAATACCGCTCTTTTGTTTTTACTAAAAGAGACCATACAAACAACATCGGTCATCGGTGAATTCGGTCTACTTAAAGGAGAAAATTATTTTTAAAGGCCTTTCATTTTTATATTGCATGGCAGATGGCAGCACATCGACTTTCATGTAACGTTCAAGGTTGATGTATTGGGGCCTCATTTTCAAATTCAATAGATGGTTCAGTAGTTTAAGCGTGAAAGCGTAACATACATACATACACAGTTACACACATACATACATACAGACAGACAGACAGAGTTACTTTCGCATTTATAATATTAGTATGGATCTACAACCTTTCAAAAATATCTGGACATATGTCACACATTATGGTCTTCTCGTATTAGGAGAGAAAAAATAATTTAAAATTTACTGAAACAACCGAAAGAAAATTTGGTTAAAATAGCACATTTGAGCGATTTTTAAGTTTTTGTGCTAGCAAGAGTCTCTGGCACGTTGAATACACAAGTTAACGATAGATCACTGAAGTTAAGCAACGTTCAGCACAGTTGCGCCATGTGGGGTTTTGCACCCTCGTGATGCTGGCTATTTTTCCAGCCCAACCCGGGCTGGGTGAGGTCAATGTGGGTAACTGTTTTGCAAGTTTCCAGCGAATGGAGGGTAAAACTCCGTCTTTAATGACCAATGGATGTTAAAGAGATGTTAAACCTATATTTTTTTTGTTGAAAAATATGTTTTTGTGCCCGTAGAAATAAGAGTGATTACTATCAAATTAAGCTTACTATGTTTGTCTGTGGAATCTGGGAAAGTAATAAAATCCCTGACAATGTGATGTTTTTGGTACCGAACATTTTGTGCCCGTAGAAAGAAGAGCGATTACTATCAAATTAAGCTTACGATGTATGTCTGTGGAATCTGGGAAATAAATAAAATCCCTGAGAATGTGATGATTTTGGTACCGAACATTTTGTGCCCGTAGAAAGAAGAGAGATTACTATCAAATTAAGCTTACGATGTATGTCTGTGGAATCTGGGATGCAGTTTGTAGGGAGTATAAGGCTACGCTTCGCTCCGCCCAATAAAATCCCTGAGAATGTGATGATTTTGCTACCGAACCTTTTGTGCGCGTAGAAAGAAGAGTGATTACTATCAAAATAAGCTTACGATGTTTGTCTGTGGAATCTGGGAAAGTAATAAAATCCCTGAACATTTTGTGTTTGTCGATTGTCGATGTTGATTTCGATCTATATTTGACCCATTTTTCAAAATAACTTCGGAAGTACTTTGTAATCAAAAAATTTGAGGTTCAGGCTAGGTTAAAGGGCACCACACTCCACGCTGTTCAGTAAACCCTCAGATTCCATTAACCACCGCCTATCTAATCCTTTGCCATGTCTTTTTTATTACAGGTAGGTAAAACACATAAAAAAATACTCTGAAATTCATAGAATATCTGAATACTATTATAACTGATGCTGATATAGTCCTGTGTAGAATGTTAAAATTGAGTAATAAATATTTAACGCATCTTTCGTGTAATAATGTAATTGTGGTGTGTATTGATCTTACCTTTCCCTCTGATAAACACAAAGCTAGGAGGACTATATTTTGAAGTTTCTAAGAATTTTCAGTATGCATCAATTCCTGCTCAGGATATACACGGTTTCTAAAAAAAGAGAGCATCTCAATATTTTGTTAACAAATTCATTTTTTTTTTTAACGCAGAAAACTGAAAGAAAGTATAAAAAACACTGAAAGAATTGGTGTTGTATTTCAAGAAAGCTCTTCTTTTTTTTTTTTTTTTTTTNAAAGTCAAAAGAAAGGTATATATACAAAATCTAAACTTGGAAATACTCCGGCACTGTTTTGGAGTACAGATCTCAAATATCGCTACTTACATTTAAGTGGCAGCTCAATCGTCCTCCTGACGTGGCTGAGTATACATATCCCAAAACCAAAAACATTAAGTCGAAAATTTTCTGACCCAGGGGCGAATACAGGGGGTGGCGTCGAAGTGGCGATCGCTCCCCTCTTGCCTGTAATAGTATATAGTATGGTGATGGCCATACTATATACTATTACAGGCAAGATATCTTATGGAGAGGGTTTGAATATACTCGAAAATAAAACCCTGGAGAAACATGACGGATTCGTAATCTGGGATCTGTTAGTTCGAATATAAGAATGGACATGAAATCTTGCATTAATATGCAGTCCATTATAAAAATCATTAGCATCATATTAAATTGCTTCCTTATGTAGAATACTATGTCCTGTCCAGGTCCATAGAGGAAAAATATTATGAATGGGATTTTCGACTCATTTAGGTGAATCGACATGACTCGACTTCACTCAAAAATGTGAGTCGGCTCTCAATCGAGGGACAATTTTCGAAAACGCCTTATTTGATCAGAAAGACATAATAAAAACAGACAAAAGGGGCATCTACCAAATCAAAGTCCACAACTTCGGCGACTACATTAAAAAGACATCACAATCAATTGTCACCAGAATAAAAGAACTTTTTCCTTCTGTAAACAACAAACAACCGGAAAAATATTTCTCCATTTATTATTTTTATCAGTCAACAAAAAAAGCTACTCGTAAGTCGACTCTTTGAATAGAGAACTCATTTCAAAAAGATGATTTGACTCGTGAGTGAGTCGAGTCATGAGTCGACTCGTGGATGACTAGCCCATCCGTAGAAAATATACGATCCCCTCCTATAACACCACCAGTTGAAATCATTTTCAGTGAGGAATTCCCCCTTCCCATCAACATTTGTGAGGGTTGACGCCTGATGTTGTCCATTCTCCTATTTGAACCAATACGAATCCTTCCTTTCTTTATCTACCGAGAGACTGTCAATGCAAGTATGTTTATGATAATATAATCAACTAATTCATTAGCACATACCAATTAAATTGGACTCGTGCTCGTCAAGCGTGCCACAAGTGAAGCTTCCAAAATGGGAAACTGTCAATGCAAGTATGTT
>CM022880.1:30011862-30028359 GCA_012654025.1 Pachypsylla venusta
TTTTTCTCCCATCTTCTCGAAACGAAGTTCGGGTACTCAGCTAGTACCAATTAAATTTGACTCGTGCTCGTCAAGCGTGCCACAAGTGAAGCTTCCGAAATGAGAGACTGTCAATGCAAGTATGTTTATTATAATATAATCAACTAATTCATTTCCACATACCAATTAAATTGGACTCGTGCTCGTCAAGCGTGCCACAAGTGAAACTTCCGAAATGGCATTGGGTGTCACGCACAAAAGTGGAACATTAAATTTTCCTCTTCTTCTCCCCGCCATTCGGTTTATTTTCATCAAATGACTCTACCGTGACAAAAAGAAGTTTCGCTTCAAATGGACAAAGGTAACCTATCATTTTGTGCTACTTCTCTTTTTCCTTGAAATCCTATGAATATTCTATGTACTGCTAAAGTGACATGCGACTCATCTCCGGTCAGGGCTGAATAAACAAATGTGCTGAGGATTGTAAGCGGTCCTTATAATCGTCTCAGCAAATATTGTAATTGAATAGATAATCCAGACTTGTCAATCCAAAGAAGAATCGCGGAAAAACATTTGTTGACATCACGTTATATTTACAGCAACTTCCGAAAGTTCCTATGCCACTTTATATACTTACTAGACGATTTTCTGGTAAAAAAAAATGACCTACCTCCAAGGTGTGTAAACCTCTCACAACATATAGGTAATTTCCGAGAAAAGAAATTAATCAAAATCCTCAAGTGTTGATGGCCGGGATAAATGAACTGGCAGATATTTTAGACTTTATTTTCGACACATCATGAAGAAAAAATAAGTCTAAAATTTCTGCACGAATACAATACTTTATCTTCTATGGAAGAGAAAGTAAAAATGGACTGCTCCAAGTGTGTGCGTTTAATATTTTTAGTAACGCATAATATTTAGCATTGTCACAACTTAGATTTGTGGTTGTCACAGCATTACAAAGGCCACTACACTAAACTATGACTGCACGACATATTTCTTTACTCTTTTAATGTCGCCGCTGGTCGCTACTCACATGAAGTAGCTACTCAATTGTTCTTACGAGGCAGAGTGCACCCCGAACAACCAATAACACTTACGAAAAAAATCCGGTTCCGCCAGGATTCGAGCCCGGGTCTCCTGCGTTCAAAGCCAGTGTGATACCCACTAGTCCAGGGAGGCTTCTGACTGCTCCAAATAATACTAGAAGGAAAAATATCGGGAAGCGGGAAAAAGATGAAAAGGAAGAAGGAGTCAAGAGTACAAATTTTCAGAGCGACGGGAGATAGACAGCAAATTAGGAACTTGGCCAAAGGTCATCAACATTCGTGAACGAACACCTAGAAGGCACATAAAATGTGATTTGACAACCGTTCAGCATATAGGTCGCATTGCTTAATTTTCGAGGTGTGGTGTATTGATTGTGCCGATGTAGGAATAAGGGTAGGGTCTATATAAATGTTTGAAGCCCTTCGGGTAGCTGCCCGCCCCAGACCCAACGAGAGGGGGCCTGAGGGGAAATCCGATTTCCTAAGAGGCCCGGTGAGAAAATTATGCTACCTTTCAGCTCGTACGGCTATAGCATAAATATTGGTATATTTCGTAAACATTAACATCTGATAATGCAGAGGTTCCCAAACTGGGGGGCGCGCCCCACCTAAGGGAGCGTGAAGGCAAGCCAGGGGGGGGGCGAGACCAGTTGAATTATTATCATTTACTTGAAATATATGTACACATTTTTTTTTTTTTTTACAAAGGTAATTTTATTAAACATGATATTTAGAAAATTTGAATGAGATAGCATTCAGCAACACCCACACTCATTCATAATTTAAAATGTATAGGTGAGAAGGGCGTGGGAGGCTTTCATTTCAAGAAAGGGGGGACGCGGTACCAAAAAGTTTGGGAACCTCTCTGATAATGGAATTATGAGTTACAAAGAAGAAGTATACACGCCTTTTCACATCAACTAAGTGAATTCCATACTTTTACTTTTATTACTGCCCATACGGTGATTTTAGATGAAAGAATAATAGAGGGGCCCGTTAAATTCCCCCCCGGCCCGGATTTCCTATCTAATGCCTTGCCCCGCCCGAGTGCCATTTCTATCGTTCAGCCCTGCCTCTACTAAATTACAATAAACCGCTTATTTCATATTTAATACAAAAAGGTTCCAATGTTATTGAACAAACTAATTTGTCTATTAAGTAATGTCAAGGCGGATAAAGTGCCTTTAACCGTAGGATTGCCAAGCTCTATTCAATTACGTGCATTGCCAAGGGGGGGGGTACACAGTACCCGCACCAATTAAATTGGACTCGNCATAATTAGACAATTTAGACACTTCAGACAATTTATGGTAGCATTTAATTCTAGCTTTAGACAATCAATGTATTGGTACCATGCATTGATATAAAGTACCCGCGCCCAAAGTTTGGCTTCAATATCATCCCTTAGAAGGCTTAGAACATATATATTTTTATATACTATGATGGAAAATATTGTTTGTGACAATTATTAAAGGTTTCATTAAAATAAGTATCATAATTTGATTACTACAAGCTTTTTGGGAAAACGCGGGTACTTTGTACCCCCCCCCCCTTTGGCAATGCTAGGGTTAAATTAATACTTAAAACAGGAGTAGCTCCCGATATTACAAGCATGTGTTTGTAATATGTCAATTTAATTTAAAATCAATTCCTAGGAATCATTTAACTTTAATTAGTCGGTGTCCCTATAAGCTATGAGGAAAGCTATCCTTAATAATAGGGTAGGTACTGAGCTATCGTGCCACGGGACAATAATCCAGCATGACACAATGACGTCAATTACTTTCTAATTCCGACATAATTATTGTGGCATTTTGTTTTAACAACAATCATAACCAAAGGCCAAACACATGTCCTTGTCGTATTATGTAGAACGATTTGTTCCGGAAACTTTTTAAAAGTTTGTATAAATAAATGGTGATGTGGGTCACAGATGAACAAATTAAATATTTGTTTAAACCGTGTGGGAGAACATACCCCAATATGGAACATTTAATGTTGATGGGCAGAGCCGTAGAAAATCCGGGCCGGGGGGCATACAATTTATAGGCCCCTCTATTATTTTTTCATCTAAAATCAGTGTATGGGCACGGGCAGTAATAAAAGTAAAAGTAGGCAATTCAATTTTTTGATGTGAAAAGGCGTGTACGCTTCTTCTTGGCAACAAATAATTGGATTATCAGATGTTAATGTTTACGAAATATACCAATATTTATGATTGCTGTACAAGCTGAAAGGTCGCACTATATTTTAAAATCAGTGTCCTGCAATAGCCATTGTCCCNTCTACATCTTGTCAACAAATAATTGGATTATCAGATGTTAATGTTTACGAAATATACCAATATTTATGATTGCTGTACAAGATGAAAGGTCGCACTTGTATTTTTAAATCAGTGTCCTGCAATAGCCATTGTCCCATATTAGCCCATTATCGCTAAACTTCTGATTTGGTGTGTTTGATAATTTTTCAAAACTTTTCAGAAAAAAACTTGAAAAATTTCATAATGATAATTTTCTCACCGGGTCTCTTATCCCGGGCCTGGGTGGGGGACTTCCCCGCAATCCCCCCTCTCGTCGGGCAAGCCTGATGTTGTGGTTATCGGTCGCAGTTGAACAAATTAAATTTTTGTTTTAACCGTGTGGGAGAACAAACGGCAGTATGGAACATTTAGTGGTGATGGGTCACAGTTGAACAAAATAAATCTTTCTTTTGACCGTGTGAGAGATTCTACGGCAATATGGAATATTTACTGGTGATGGGTCACAGTTGAACAAATTAAATACTTGTTTTGACCGTGTGGGAGAACATACGGCAGTATGGAACATTTAGTGGTGATGGGTCGCAGTTGAACAAATTAAATGTTTGTTTTAACCGTGTGGGAGAACATACGGCAATATGGAATATTTAGGTGATGGGTTACAGTTGGACAAATTAAATATTTGTTTTGACCGTGTGGGAGAACATACGGCAAGATGGAACATTTAGTGGTGGATCGGTCGCAGTTGAACAAATTAAATTTTTGTTTTGACCGTGTGGGGGATCATACGGCAAGATGGAACATTTAGTGGTGGATGCGTCGCAGTTAAACAAATTAAATATTTGTTTTGACCGTGTGGGAGAACATACGGCAAGATCCCAAGAGCGGTAAGTGCCAAAGACTTGAAATTTCAGGTTTATATCAAACTAATCTTTTAGTTGAAATCCAATATACCATTGGCGGTTTTTTGCCGTTTTTTAGCGGGTTTCGCGAATCCTGCCTGAAAGGAGAATGCTTAGAACTAGAACTTGAAATCTGGTGCCTACTTTGGAAAAACTTTATGCATGTTCGAAGTCTCTTTTGATTGAAATCAAATCTACCGTTTGCGGTTTTTGGCCGCTTTTTAGGGGTTTTCACTAATCCTGCATAAAATAAAAACGGTAAGAGCTAGAAATTGCGAATTGTTGGCGGTTTTTGGCCGGTTTTCACGAATATTGCCTGAAAAAAACTGTAAGTGCTGGAGACTTGAAATTTTGCTAGTATATGCAATATGTACAATGTTACCTATTGAATGCATCACGAAACCTTCAATTCAAGTTTTGAATACTGAAACTCGAGATTTAGGCTCTGAGGACCTCAAAACGTGTTTTATCATTGATTACTTTATTCATACCTATTACAAAAATAAGGAAAGTCGTGTGATGTTCACACCAGAGAACAACAACAAAACTGAAACCAACATTGTACTAGACAAAACCAGACACACCTGAGTAGAACATTTTAGTTTTCAGTCTTAAGTTTAGAGTTTTGTAGAAGAGGAAAACTTTAAAAATCTTTAGAATGACTTGAGCTTTCTCCATAACTTTCTTTTTCATTTTATTTAATTACAAAATTAATGAAATAAATAATTCTTCGTGGATCTCACAATTTGAGTTTCCTAATCTGATTGCATAGGTACCCACCGAGTAAATTTAAAAACTTTCAATTTTCTTTTAATTTTTCTTAAAAAAAAAAAAAAAATGAATGGTACATTAAAGTAAAGTTTTATTTTTTACCATCCCACTAATTACTTATATTTTATAAGCGGTATATACGGCTAGAGTTTACAAGATAGTTCATTTTAATTTTGAACCTAAAACAAAGTGTTTTACTATTAGCTATGGAGACATTTATTATCTTTCTTTATGACAGGTGTAATAAAAGTATAAAGATAGGGTAAGACTGCCCAATTTGGGGAGGCTTTTAAAAAATGGCTGTAAAAACAAACTTATAATGAAAAACGTTTTGTTGCTTCACCAAAAAGTAAAGAATCATTTATTTTTAATGTTTTTTTAGTCATTGTACTTAGAATATTGCGTGCAAAAAATGTCAAATTGAAAAACCCAAACAACTAAAAATTGACACTTGAAAAAATGTAAGCCTAAATTTGGGGAATTGCTTTTCCAAATTTGGGGAGGCTTCTCCTAATTTGGGGAAGCTTCTCCTAATTTGGGGAGGTATCTTCGAAGTTACATGTAATTATCATATGAAACGTTTAATCCTAATTTGGTGAGTTCCTCTATGGACACAATAAGTATTTCTTAATTTGGGTTGGCTTTGTCCTAATAGAGTCATTAACCTCCCCAAAGTGAGGAAACCATACCTAATTTGTTGAAATATATTTTAAAATATATCTGCAACTACTTCAGTCTCAAAATCCAACTCAATTGAAAAAAAAAAACAATTTAATTTTCAGTCTTGTAAATATAATGGAACAATAAAAAACTTAACCTGGCCACAGGTAGTAAACATTTTCAAAACATAATTTAAAATTTAGAGAACGATCAAAACACATACTTGTTGATATCAAATTGATAAAGTCTAGAAAATCAATGATTTATGCCAAACACATTTTGGGTTTGTTTACTCTATCACTTTTATCAGTCGCTGGCAGTGTGCAGTACTTCCTTGACGAGATATGCCACCTCCCCAAATT
This sequence comes from Pachypsylla venusta, assembly GCA_012654025.1. Lineage (NCBI taxonomy): Eukaryota > Metazoa > Arthropoda > Insecta > Hemiptera > Aphalaridae > Pachypsylla > Pachypsylla venusta. The sequence continues at coordinate 30,017,849 of CM022880.1, forward strand.
TGGTGTACTCCCCAAATTAGGCAGTCTTACCCTAACAATTTTTAGGGTAAGACTGCATTATGAAAAGATTCAGAAGAACATACCTACTACCTAAGTATTGAAATTCATATTCCTTATAACAGATGTAAGACATTTAATTCACTTTAAATCTCTGTTCTTGTGGTTAACATGTGTTGTTCGAGCATTTAACCCTAGAAGGCAGATTTGAGACAATGTAAACCTGTAATTGCCAAAGATCATACCACGTTGAATACACCAGTTCCCGTCAGATTACCGAACTTAAGCAATGTCGGGCGTGGTCAGTACTTCGATGGGCGACCGCTTGGGAACACCACGTATCGTTGGCTCATTTTTCCGGCCCAACCCAGGCTGGGTGAGGTCAATGTGGGTAGCTGGTTTGCAAGTTTCCAGCGAATGGATGGTAAAACCCCCGTCTTGAATGACCAATAGATGTTAAAGAGACGTTAAGCCAAATTTTAATTAAAAAAAAAAAACCTGTAACTTTTCATTGTATACCCCTTACAATTCCTTGAAAATTTAGTTTTTTTACATTATTATAAGTAGAAGTAGGTAAGGTATGGTCTACATTGAGATCTTAGAACTTAGGACTTATGATAGGTATATACTAGAGCAGGGGTTCCCAAACTTTTTGGTACCGCCCCCCCTTTCTTGAAATGAAAGCCTCTCACGCCCCCCTCCCCTTTACATTATAAATTACGAGTGGGTATGGGTGTTGCTGAATGCTATCTTAATCAAAACGCTGATGTGTTGCTGAATGCTATCTCATTCAAAATTCTAATGTGTTGCTGAATACCATCTCATTCAAAACGCTAATGCGTTGCTGAATGCTATCTAATCCAAAACGCCAGTGTGTTGTTGAATGCTATATAATTCAAAGCGCTAATGTGCTGCTGAATGCTATCTCATTCAAAACGCTCGTGTGTTGCTGAGTGCTATCTCATTCACATTTTCTAAACATCATGTTCAATAAAATTAACTTTTTTTTAAAAAAAAATTGTACATATATTTCAACTAAATGATAATAATTCAACTGGTCTCGCGCCCCCCTTGGCTTGCCTTCACGCCCCCAGTTTGGGAACCTCTGTATTAGAGGCACAGTAACTTTTCTTCCATGGCTTCTGTAAAAGACTCAACATCTGTAAAAGCACGGTAAAAGTTGCGCTCTCAGTCAGCAATTAGAAGCTCTCTCTCCATTCTGAGAAGCCATATCTATGGCCTAAACTAATTATTTATTACAGTATTCTGTTTCTGGGAGATCAATATCATTTTCATCTCGAGCCACCAAAATCATCATCATTTTGGAAAACATTATTATGGTATCCTTTGTCAGTTCGGCTGCTGGTGAGCACTGGGCAGGAAAGTGGGCATAACGCATATCCCTCCAGTTTTGTCCAAAAAAAAAAAATCATTTCCGGTTCTATTTCACACGTGCTTCGCTAAAGCTTGTATAGCACAAAAGATATTGGTGGATGGAGGGGATAAATTTGTGTCCACACTGTATATTGTAGCCTTTACAAAACACAGACTTCTCGTTTATGTGTTTCCCCACTGACCTTAGAGGTCCACTTTTGGGTNACATTTTTTTTTTTTTTTTTCGAGGATATTTTGAGAGTTGCATGATATAAATGCAGCTGTGATATTTTACTCAAGCGATTTGTTTTGTATTTTTCTCTAGTAAACCGAAGATAAGCAGATAGTCAAATTTAGCGTGACAATTTCAACATGTAATTTATTTTTTCCCAAAACAATACATCTTTTCTTTATTTCTCTGTCTTACTCTCTCCGTAGAATTTCTATTCGTCTTTGGGTGATCATCATTTTTCATGAAGATATCGCTCTACTCAAAAGCTCTTCTGGAATATCCGGTGACATATTCCTTTCTGTGAAATATTATTAATCATGAAATTTTTGGCATTTGAAAACAAAAAATATATTTTTTTTATTAAAATATCGCTCAAAGGTTAAAGGTTATTTGGGGACATTGTCAGCATCGTATCAAAAAAAAAAAAAAAAAAAAAAAAAAAAAAAAAAAAAAAAAAAANAAAAAAAAAAAATCATTTAGAAAAAGTAAGGAAAATGAAACAAAAAGGGGTTTATCTATTTTTGAAAAGATTCGAATGAAATGAGTCTCCAGAAATAGATCCCCTAATCTCTGTAGCGATTCTTGGAGTCGGTGAACTCAAAAATGTTCTGTGAACTCTATATATCCAACAAAAATTATGTTAACACAATTTTGGATTTGCGTTTATTTAGGCTATGTTCAGATGATTGACTAAAGACAGGGACCTCAGTTAAGTTATCAGAATTCATAACTCAATACCGGCCAAGGTACGGCCGATGTTTTTATGGGAAATCATAGAATACTATTAGAAATAGTAAGAGGTATAGAACAATAGATGAGATGGATCACCCCCTCAAACTAAAGACAGGGACCCCAGTGAAGTTATCAGAATTCATAACTCTATTAACGGCCGATGTTTTTATGGGAAATCGATCTATTTAAAATTTGCATATTGTCTATATGACCGCGCAATGCGCTTTGTTCCGCGCGGTACTAGTTTTACAAACTTGTATCGAATTGTTCAGTTAATCCGCGCGGAACTAGTTCTACAAACTTGTATCGANGTATTGAACAATTGATGGGAATGGACCCCCCCACCCCCTCAAACTAAAGACAAAACCCCAGTGAAGTTATCAAAATTCATAACTCTAATAACGGCCGATGTTTTTATGGGAAATCGATCTATTTAAAATTTGCATATTGTCTATATGACCGCGCAATGCGCTTTGTTCCGCGCGGTACTAGTTTTACAAACTTGTATCGAATTGTTCAGTTAATCCGCGCGGAACTAGTTCTACAAACTTGTATCGAAGTGTTCAGTTGATCCGCGCGGTACTAGTTCTACAAATTTGTATTGACTTGTTCAGTTGACAGTTGATCCGCTCGGTTTAAGGCAAAATAAAGTAGCTAAGAAGATATTTTGATGCCAGACTTCCGCGCGTACATATACGTTATCATGTGAATGATCCTTCCGCGCGATACGGCGCGATCATCCGAACTTAACCTTAAAATGATTTTTTTAGCCATCGTCAATTACATTTCGAATAAACCAGTTCCGGTAAGATAACTAAAGTTAAGCAACATCAAGCGAGGTTTTACATCGTGTGTGATCATGTAGGCTCGGTAACTCGTGATGTTGGCTATTTACCGTCCATGTGTGTAACTAGTTTTTAAGATTCCACCGAATAGAGGTTAAAGTTCTCGTCTCAAATGACATTAGATTTTTAAAAAATGTTCTTCTGTTTCTATGTGCCATATTTTCAAAAGACGTTGGCAGTTATTATAGAAAGACATTAAGCAAAAAAAAAAAAAAAAAAGAAAGATTTATAATGGTACGTCTGAATAGTATAAGTTATAGATTTGGGCCTTTACGAAAATAAATTTTAGGTCAAAAGACAAAATTCACACGCACCATTAGATAGAGTCGCTCTAACAGTTTCTTATTCTGTAATTATTGGCTATTTTCCTTGGCCTTCTGCCAAAAGGCAAAATTCATTGTATGGAGGCACACCAAATCAATGGACACACATCCATTGACCTACTAATTTTCCGAGAAAAGGTAATTTATGGCTTATAACTTATAAAGTACAATATTTCAAACAGAAAATATTCTTTCGCCTTCTCTTGTTACTTGCCAGTCAAGTTTCAGTTTCATGTTGTTGTTGTTGCTCTTGCTTTTACTTTCTCGAAACATAAGAAGAATCTGAAGAAGATGCTGAGAGGGACGGAAATAGCAAAACAAGCTTTTCTGCAAACTTTTCTAATTAGATTTGTTCTTCAAATTAACCCTTTAAATTTAACTTAATTATTTATTTTAATTTTTAAGAATTTTTTTTTTTTTTTTTTTTTTTTTTTTTTTTTTTTTTTTTTTTNAAATTTCTTCAGTTTATTTATGTTGCTTCAACAAATAAAACAATGTTCACACAAGCATAGAAAATGACAAACATGCTGAGGCCAACTTCACACAAGCATAGACACAGAAAAGTATAATACTGATATCAACTTCTCACAAGCATAGAACAGACAAGAATACTGATGCCAACTTCACACAACCATAGAAACAGACAAGCATACTGATGCCAAATTCACACAAACATACATAGAAACAGACAAGAATACTGATGCCATCTTCTCAGAAGCATATAAGCAGACAAGCATACTGATGCCAACTTCTCACAAGCATATAAGCAGACAAGAATACTGATGCCAAATTCACACAAGGCTAGAAACAGACAAGAAGACTGATGCCAACTTCTCGCAAGCATAGAAAGAGACAAGAATACTGATGCCAAAATCTCACAAGCATAGAAACAGATAAGAATACTGATGCCAACTTCACACAAGCATAGAAAGAGACAAGAATACTGATGCCAACATCTCACAAGCATATAAGCAGACAAGCATACTGATGCCAACTTCACACAAGCATAGAAACAGACAAGAATATACTGATGCCAACTTCTCACAAGCAAAGAAACAGATAAGCATACTGATGCCAACTTTGCACAAGCATATAAGCAGACAAGCATACTGATACCAATTTTACACAAGCATAGAAACAGACAAGCATACTGATGCCAGTTTTACACAAGCATAGAAGCAGACAAGCATTTTTTCTCCATGGCTCAATGGTTTCACTTCACTAGTCTTGCCCCCTGCAAGACTTATAAATTACAAATGTCACTGTGGTTTAGATGATTTGGAGCCCTCTCAACTACGGGCAGCGACCCGGCGCCAGCATTCTAGGAAAAGTTTAAAATGAAGACAATTTTTGGTTTTAACGAACTTCACACATCACATAAGAAACAGGCGGATATATGAAAATGCAGCTCTACGGAAGCAATTGTTTCTGCTATTTTAATTTGTCATCATGTGTATCTGCTACGGTAAAAGTATATAGATGGTGATTGTATACAATCACCAAAGTCACTGGTAAATGTACGAAATTATTCTCAAATATTTAATCGGAATTTTTTTAAATATGCAGAGAATTTTTTTTTGTTTTTGTTTATTATTTTATCAATATAAGCGATAAGATAAACGCCCCCCCCCNGATGAACGTCCCCCCCCCCAGAGAGGTTAGGAAACGTTTTGATCGGCCATGCCTCGATTAAAATCTTGCACCATTGTTGAGAATAATTTCGTACATTTACCGGTGATTATATACAATCACCAATTATGTATTTTTACCGTAACATATCTAAATTTGGAGGCGTATTATTGACTTGGGCCGCCAGAACCATGTGAATCCAGTGAATCACTGGAATAATATTGTCAGTAAAATAAAAATATGATGGATCGTAAGAAATTAATCCCTTCAGCTAGAGATATGAACATTGACAGGAAATGGACCGCCTCCCATAACTTTCAGATTTTTTTTCCGATAACTACAGCCACGGGACGCATACAAAGTGGCGGTTACATAAATATCAGCAAACAACTTTTTGAACAGCTCTGGGATGTGGATTTGAGATAGAGAATAAACACTGTTTGTTTCCCTTGGAGCTGAAAAAAGAAATGTCGTTTTACTGAAAATGGTTTAGGGTTTTCATAAAAGCTAACATACATTTGAACTTTACCAAAAAGAACAATTGAGATTCATTTTCAAAACAAGTAGAAAACAACTCAAAGTTAAAGGAAATGGCAATTTTACAAGTTTTCTTAAAATGTATGAGAGTAAACATTAGTATAGTGGATGACGTAGAATTTGGCATGTTTAAAAAAAATCGGGTGCGCTGTTTACTCTCGACTTCCCTTCTATATATATATAAAAAAAAGTATTGTATTGGTCTGATATTTCCGAAGTTGAGTGCTAAAACACATGTTGAGGTCCACAAGCCCTTAAGTTTCAGCGATTGGTCCGTGAGCTGATGATTGATGCCAGTCTGTTTTTGTATAGTATTGTATATTTTATTATTATAATTTTAAACATAAAAAATACGGAGGTTCCTCAAGTTGGAAGTTGGCATCAAGAGCCAAACTTCTAAGAATTTATTGTATTATATTTGGAAACTATAAAACTATAACTATATTGTATTATATTTGGAAACGATTAGATTTGGAAACTACAAAACTATAAGTTTATTGTATTATATTTGGAAACTATAAAACTATAACTGGGTATATTGTATTATATTTGGAAACGATTAGATTTAGAAACTATAAAACTATAACTAGGAATATTGTATTATATTTGGAAACGATTAGATTTGGAAACTATAAAACTATAACTGGGTATATTTTATTATATTTGGAAACGATTATATTTGGAAACTATAAAACTATAACTATATTGTATTATATTTGGAAACTATAAAACTATAACTTTATTGTATTATATTCCACCTATTGTCTGCTCTTTTTTCTATTTCTGCTCCAACTCATGTGCTTCAAACTATAACTATATTCTATCTATTGTCTGCTCTTTTTTCTATTTCTGCTCCAACTCATGTGCTTCAAACTATAACTATATTGTATTATATTCCATCTATTGTCTGCTCTTTTTTTCCATTTCTGCTACAACTCATATGCTTCAAGCTATAACTATATTGTATTATATTCCACCTATTGTCTGCTCTTTTTTTCATTTCTGCTCCAACTCATGTGCTTCAAACTATAAATATTCTATTATATTCTATCTACTGTCTGCTCTTTTTTCTATTTCTGCTCTAACTCATGTGCTTCAAACTATAACTATATTCTATTATATTCCATCTATTGTCTGCTCTTTTTTCTATTTCTGCTCCACTCATGTGCTTCAAACTATAACTATATTGTATTATATTCCATCTATTATCTGCTCTTTTTTTAATTTCTGCTCCAACTCATGTGCTTCAAACTATAACTATATTCTATATTGTATTATATTCCACCTATTGTCTGCTCTTTTTTTCTATTTCTGCTCCGACTCATATGCTTCAAACTATAACTATATTGTATTATATTCCACCTATTGTCTGCTCTTTTTTCTATTTCTGCTCCAACTCATGTGCGTCAAGCTATAACTATATTGTATTATATTCCACCTATTGTCTGCTCTTTTTTTCCATTTCTGCTCCAACTCATGTGCTTCAAACTATAACTATATTGTATTATATTCCATATACTGTCTGTTTTTTTTTCCTTTTCTCTCCACTCTTGTACTTCAAACTATAACTATATTGTATTATATTCCATCTATTGTCTGCTCTTTTTTCCATTTCTGCTCCAACTCATGTGCTTCAAACTATAACTATATTGTATTATATTCCATCATTGTCTGCTCTTTTTTTAATTTCTGCTCCAACTCATGTGCTTCAAATCCATCTATTGTCTGCTCTTTTTTTTCCATTTCTGCTACAACTCATATGCTTCTTTTCCTTTCTCTCCTGGGTTTGCCCAACATTCTCCTGCCCAAACTGCATTGTGTTGTCCTTAGGTTTATGCACCACAAATGTATTAAAAGTTCACTTTTTTGGAAAAAAAAAAAAATTGAACTCAATAGGAACCCCAACACCAGCCTGTATACATACTCGTACATGTATTACTTCCTCCCACGTGGAACCTAATACATTATGTATACAGATAGAAATGATTGCGTTTTTTATTTCAATCAAACACGCAAAAGATTTTATGAAGCAATTTAAAAGAAGAAAAAACAACTTAGACGAGTGTCAAAAAGTTTAAAGTTTGAATAGAAATTGATGAACTTTTGAAGTCAAATGCTAAAGGCTATAGAGAGGCGTCTGATAAATGAGCAATCGATAGGTTTCATTAGGAGGGAGAAGAAATAGTACAAGATTGAAAAAAAAAAAAAAAAAAAAAAAAAAAAAAANAAAAAAAAAAAAAAAAAGTGGGTGACTTTTCCTGTGAACCTCTTCAGTCCTTAAGAAATAATATTTCAGATTTGCTTAAAGTTATCGGGCTCTCCTGGAGTTTCTAAAGTTTTTGTCTGGAAGGAGCGCAATCACAATTTCCAGTGCCGTAGAGAGGCTTCGAAGGAAATCCTATATCATATATTATGGCTACTGCAGCTATTGTGATGTAACTAAGGCATTCCCATCGCCACAAAATCATTTCCATGATTGCTGTTTATGCAATCAAGGTTGAACACGACAATTTTTCTTTTTTTTTGTATTTTTGTACCACGATAACTCTCGAACGCCTTATCGGATTTTCATAAATTTTTGGTATAGACATTCAAACCAGGGCCGGATTAATAATAGTAGCACTTGTAGCACGCGCTACGGGCCCCGCGCTTTGACAACTTACACTAGATATTTTGACATTTCTGGGTTGACAATTGAAAAAACATATCATTTTGACGGGGCCCCCAACTCTTTAAAGTATGTAGTAAAATCTAATTTAGGAAAGTACAAGTAGGTATACCTACTACCTAGGAACTTAATAAAGAAACGAGTATAAATTGTTTTGTTTAGCATGAGCGGTAACCATGTTTTATCGATGTTGGTATACTCAAAATTTAATTTCACTTTTCTCTACCAGCTGTAGGTACTAGACCAAAAGGCCAAAAGACTGCGGGGATGGGGGTGGAAGGGGCCTTGCTCTGTGAAAGTGCTACGGTCCACGCGGAAGGTTAATCCAGCCCTGATTCAAACCATTCATAGAAATATGTGGTTGATTCCTATCAATACCCAATTGAGACACTCGAGGCCAAATGGTGGCCATTTTAGGTCAGTAAGGTCTATACACAAAGTACTAGGTATTCGAATATTCGTGAGCTAAATTCCTCTTTGGGGCTATGTAAGCCCCTGCACCTAAGCCTCTTGTGCTTGGAAATTAGCCTGTTTCCTAGCTAAGACCTAAGATCTGCGCAAGCTATCATTGCCGGCAATACCATTGTGACCTGGCACCCAACCAAGGTTGATCCGGTTGTTCTGTGCCAGTTCCTTTAGTGCCAGCTGGCAATTCCAAGTTATCTTGGAGTTCGTGCTATAGCTGACTATAGCCTTCAGCGCTGCCTGGCTGTCAGAGAAAATGTGAATCTCCTTTTTAGAGAGAAGTACTAGGTAACATAACATAAAAATAAATACCTAACTGCAATTTTAAATGCATACTTACTTCAAGAAAATAAGTTACATAACATAATGTTATTAAGGATTTAATGTGTTCATTGCTATTTTACACAGAAAGCAACAAAACCGCCTAGCTCAACTTCTCACTTCTAAAGTTTGATTTATTTTTCCTCAGGGGAAGTTAGATACATAGATTGAAATATATTGTGTGTTGGGGGTCAAACATAAATACCGCGAGGTATATTTATGTAGGGGCGAGATAATAAACTAGTCTATCCCTTGGTAAGGGGTAGAAAGCTTAATTTTCTAAGGTAGAACATTTTATAGTTCCTACCATCATTTTTACCGACAATTTTATATATGTTNTTTACACAGAAAGCAACAAAACCGCCTAGCTCAACTTCTCACTTCTAAAGTTTGATTTATTTTTCCTCAGGGGAAGTTAGATACATAGATTGAAATATATTGTGTGTTGGGGGTAAAACATAAATACCGCGAGGTATATTTATGTAGGGGCGAGATAATAAACTAGTCTATCCCTTGGTAAGGGGTAGAAGGCTTAATTTTCTTAGGTAGAACATTTTATAGTTCCTACCATCATTTTTACCGACAATTTCATATATGTTAATATTTTTCCTATATAAAATTTTAAATTTAAATTATTCCTCCCTAAGAATAGAACCCATGCTATCCTCTTCCAGCCATAAATAATAATGAATAGGTACTGGCACCTACATACAGTGGCGTACCTAGAACATTGAGTGCCCGGGGCAAAGAATGACCCCCCCCCCCCATCCATTGACTAAGTCTGTAACAGATTACTTTTAACAATTTTCCTGTTTGAGTTCATTATTAACGTTAATTCACGTACATATTCGTACGTCACTAAACAATCGCTAATACTTGGTCGAATATATAGCATGAGAACGATCGATACTATCGATTGTTTTGAAACTCAAATTGATTAAATTTAATATTACTAGAAATGAACCATAAGTCAAAGTAGATTAACAAATCTTGCAATTGTTTCAATCGAAAATAGAACTGCTTCAATGTTGGATTAGGAGGATATAGTATGTTCATTTGCAGCGATTAAAGCGAGAAAAGTTACATCTGAGTATTTCAATTGTGATGGAGAAAAAATGGAAAGTTTGTTATGTTTCGAGATAATACAGGGTGTCCCAAAAGTTCGAGACCACCTGAATATCTTTTGAACGGCTTTATGTGGAGTTTTGAAATTTTGCATGCTATTATAATCCCTAATTAAACCACCTGATGGTGTGACCAATTTTTCAGAGGCGGGCCCCATGTGGCCTCCAGGGGGTCCAACTTTTGTTTTTTAAATGCAAACCCCATTTTGTGATATATTTTCAGAAAGACAATAGAATTAGAAGTACTTTGCAAAAAAAAATTAC
>CM022880.1:30034275-30072619 GCA_012654025.1 Pachypsylla venusta
AAAGTCTTTTCCAGATATCTGATGATCCAGAGAAAAAAAGTTTGGACGACAAATAATTCCTGGCAAGTTTTTACGGAAGTCGGGGGGATTACCAAAAATTAAAATAGTTGCCATAGTTTTTTGGTATATTATTAGTATCTTCTAATATTCCAAGAATGAGATATCTGATGATCCAGAGAAAAAAAGTTTGGACGACAAATAATTCCTGGCAAGTTTTTACGGAAGTCGGGGGGATTACCAAAAATTAAAATAGTTGCCATAGTTTTTTGGTATATTATTAGTATCTTCTAATATTCCAAGAATGAGATATCTGATGATCCAGAGAAAAAAAGTTTGGACGACAAATAATTCCTGGCAAGTTTTTACGGAAGTCGGGGGGATTACCAAAAATTAAAATAGTTGCCATAGTTTTTTGGTATATTATTAGTATCTTCTAATATTCCAAGAATGAGATATCTGATGATCCAGAGAAAAAAAGTTTGGACGACAAATAATTCCTGGCAAGTTTTTACGGAAGTCGGGGGGATTACCGAAAATTANACGAGCACCATATCAATACATGTAATGAAAGCTAGTTTAAAAAAATAATGCTGGGGTAGTCACGTTTTTATGTACGAGCACCATATCAATACATGTAGTGAAAGCTAGTTTAAAAAAATAATGCTAGGGTAGTCACGTTTTTATGTACGAATACCTTATCAATACATGTAATGAAACGAGAGATCCTCTTCAATGGTAGTGATAATATTGAAGGTAATAGAGGCTTAACCTCTAATATTATGATTCTAATGTTAACATCCTGTATATAAAATAGTATGATTCTGTAAACATCCTGTATATGGAATATTATGATTCTGATGTAAACATCCTGTATATAGAATATTATGATTCTGATGTAAACATCCTGTTTATAGACAGCGACACTTCCCCTTATTCTTATTTCTTCTTCTAGAAGATACGAGAACATTGTGGGTTGTTTACGAAGAATTTATAGAATGCGAAGAATGTGTACTACTTCCCCATTCGAGGACATATAGAAAAATCTTTTATTCAGGATCGTTCTAGAAAATCGTTAGGAATGTATAAAAAGAGGCCGCGATTAAAAACCAAGTCAGTCAGTCAGTCTGTCAATTTTAAAAGTGTATGGTTGTGTGTTAGCGAGTGATTAATTTGTGAATTTTTCGTGTGCGAATTACGTAGTTTTCTCGCGAGTTTTGAGAACGGGATTTGAAGTTAAACAGTATACGAATTTTTGCTAACCGTTTTATTGTGTTTCTTTCATAAATTGTTTTAAGTTTCTTTTCTATTTCTATTTCTTTTTTTCTTTTTTTTTAGTTAGTTAACGTGTTTTTAATCAACGACTACTTAGTCCTCGAACCCTAAGTCTACAACAATATGTTCTTCATTTCATTGATAGAAATCTAAATGTGAATCTTTAAGATCTGAACAAACAGCGTTGAGTATCGTTTCATCCAAGCAAATCGTCTCGGAGAATTGAGCATAAATTGCTGACGTCAAGAGGGATTCGTTACTTATATTTACATTGGTATACATATGTATAATAAATAGATAAATCCATCTACAGTCTCACTGACACTGCTTAAGCCCCTCTTATTTACCGGCTATAGCCACCTGCGACCTCAAAAGGTACATGAAAGGAAAATGTTTTTCTACTGTACTACTGTAAAATGGTGGTAGGCCTTGAGGACATCCCAATTAGTGAATTTTAGTTTTACTTTAAAGAGTTGGTGTAAAAGTTATTTGTCAATACAAATATTTTATTTGTCAATACAAATAAAAAAACCTATAACGAAATTCCGGTTATTTTTGGGCCCTCCCTCGTCCTACAACATTACCTCCTTTTGATGATTTAATGAGAGCACTCTTTGAGATTATTAACATTTCAACTAATTATCTTTAAATTTAATATTTAGAGGTCAGAGGTGGAAGTGCGAGTATGTAGTGTTCAGATTTTATGTTTTCTCTCTTATATTTATTTTAAACCACATCCATTATAAAATTATTTCTATAATTGTTTAGGAATATAAATTTGTGGTTTTCAATAAACCACTGTAAAGTGCTTCAGTGGCGACCTCTGATGAGTTTGATATTTAAAACTTTGATACCAAAACACTTGTCTCAATAATAAGCCAGTGCGGGAATAAGCCCTGTCCGGATCCAGACATGTTTTCAGGTGCGAGTACCCTGATAAATATATTCAATTTTACCTTAATATCATTAAATGTCATGCATAACTGGATACATCTTCTGTTTCTGCCCAAAAACTGAAAATAATTGACCAAACGAAGTGAGTTCTAGTTTAGCACGACGATTTTTTCTTGTTGTGGGTTGGTTGGTGGTGTATTAGGTTTAACTGGTACCTAATCAGTGAGGTATTGTCTCCAACACAGCCAACCCATGGAATTTTATTTTGTTGAATTTGCCAATAATAACCCCTATAGAAACTACTGGTGTAATCTTTCAGGCAGTAAAAATAAGGTTTGTTATTTTTTTGAACTCTCGAACCCCATATCCGATTTTGATGAAATTCGGTATGGACATTCATTTATAGTCATAGAATTAGTTGCTTACTTTTTGATCCTTTTCGGGCCACTGTTGTACATAGTAGGGGTACTAGCTATATAAAAAACAATGTCCCAAAATTGGGGCTCCCGGCTTTTGTCATCTTTGCAAGGCCGTACCCAGGGGGGTCCATGGGGTCCAGACCCTCCCCGAAATTTCATTATTTTTTTTTATGCATGAGTTTTGCAATATTGAAAGGTGTAACTCTTCCCCTCTATGTAATCCTTAAGAAGCTTCGAACAGAACTTTCCAGATGGATTTATTCGTGCTTCGTAAGTATCTCTGTCCCAAATTTCTGTGGGTTTAGCCATCACTGAGCAATATTGATAATATTTTTTATCGTATGGTTTTTATTATACACCAATCAGACTAAAGAAACAAGGAATTTTGTTATTCTAAAAGCTAATATGCTTGTCACAATGAAGTTTCCTTTTTAATGTGAAAACTCAAGTTCATTTTTTCAAGTTCGAAGCAGTAACATAGGCGGTTCTACCCTAATATTATGGGGGAGGGGGTTTAAGCCCCAAACCGTCTATGACCAACAGCCTCCTAGTTTCGAGTAAAAAATTATAAATTATGAAATGAGGATGATGTATAGTTTACCAGGAGATCAAGAGGCGAATTTTATTATTGACAAATAGAGCAAACTTGACCCTGATTGTTTCAGCATATTCGCAACTCCTTCGCTGACTTGGGTGGGATTGGTTACCTTATTTGTTCTCTGTGAATGACTTTTTTTCTGTTTGAAACAATTTTTTCTGGTGTTTTGGCTAAGCAAAAATACTCTTTAGTTTTACCCAGTGTAAACCACGTGATAGAATTAAATAGCTCAAGTTAGACAAAATTAACTCTAAATTCAGTGGCAAACAGCCTCATGCGTACAATTGATTAGCACTTGAGACCACTCGACACTGAAGAGTGCATTAGTGATGCAATGTGGTTTTGTTTATCTTTCATCATACTTTCTAAAGACTGCAAAAATGATGAAAACCACAACTAGTTACAATTTTGACTTCGCATTGTGGATATTATGAAGCCTAAAAAATGTCTTTCCTTAAAAATAATATTTTTTTGTATGTTAAAAATTATGCCTTTTTTTATGTGTTTTTTGTGTGTGAGTAAAATTTAATTTTTTGTTTTCTTATTCTAAAAATTTCCACACCTGATGTTTCCAAATTCTGAGTTTAATATTTACGTCATGAAAATGTAAGTGACATTTTGTTTTTATACCTTTCTTGTTTTGTTTGGAATGACAATGTTCCCTAAAGATCAATTTTAAAACAATTGATATAAATTTAATATCATCGCTAGCGTCAATACATTGAAGTTATGTAACGTCCAGGTTTTGCTAAGTGGGTGACAACGTGATGGCGGCAAATTTCTGTGCTAACCTATGCCGGGTGAGGTGAATGGGGGTAGTTGTTTTGTAAATTTCCAACCCCTGTCTTTTTTTTTTTTTTTCTNTTTTTTTTTTTTTAAATTTTTAATTTTTTTTTTTAAAAAGTTATGCCCCGGAACCGCTTTCCCATTACTTCAGGGCAGCGTCAATACACTCAAGTTATGTAACCTCCAGGTTTTCCTAAGTGGGTGACAACGTCATGCGGGCAAATTTCTGTGCTAACCCATGCCGGCTGAGGTCAATGTGGGTAATTGTTTTGTAAATTTCCAGCGAATGGAGGGTACAACCCTTGTCTTTTTTCTTTTTTTTTAATTTGGCTTAACTTCTCTTTAACATCTATTGGTCATTCAAGACCGTCACATAGCATTATATAGGCAGTGCCGGCAAATTTACACATTTGCCACCTATTCAAATTTTGTAGGCTATTCAAATTTTGCCGCCCCTCCCGACCTTTACAATTCGATATCCTAGTTCACAATCATAATTATTACCTAATTACAATATTAGTGAATGAAATTGTTCTTTTTGATTTCTGAACTTTTGTCCTAATTACACCACCTATTTTGGGTGCTTATTTATATCAATTTTACTCACGGAATGCAAAACAACACTTTTAGTTGAAATCTATTCTTCTCTCGGTAAGTTTTGCCTCTTTTTAGCGGTTTTCCAGAGTCTGGCATAAAAAGAAAACGGTGAGAGCTAGAGATTAAAATTCGGTGCCTATTCATGTTAATTGTATGAATGGAGTGCTCCACGCCATTCTCGATTTAATTCTAATCTACCGTTGCTGGTTGGTTTTTAGCGGTTTCGGCTGATTTTTTTAAGCGGTTTTGGCTGAAATATTGCCCAAAATAGAACGGTAAGAGCAGGAGATTTTTTTTTTATTATTCTGTAAATTTTATTATTCTACGGTTCTCAAGTTTTGCCGCTTTTTGGCTCTTTTTATGAATACTGCTTGGAAACCTGGATAAGGAACAGTGGGTGCTGCCAGAGGATCTCAAAACGCGTTTTGGCATTGAAAACTCGACATGGACTATTTCAGCCCATTAACGAGATTAACTTAAACTGCTAAAAAGTGGGGAAAAACTGTCAACCGTAACTTTGATTTCAACGAAAAGCTTCGTGGTTCGTTCAAAGCATAAAATATGTGTATGAAATTTCATGTCTCTAGTGCTTAGCGTTCTTGAGATATCTTGTTCACAGACAGACAGAGGGACAGACACACTAACGCCCCAATTGATGAAAGAGATTTGAGCTCTGGGCACTCAAAATCATGTTTCGGCATTGAAAACTCGACGTCGAAAATGTCAGCCCATTACAATACTTTCCTTTTTATAGGATAAGGAAGGGGTGAAACATATATAATTTATCTTGAAATATTTGTGTGAACCTAACAGGATTGGTTATACACATTCGGTGGAAACCTGCAAACCAGCTACCCACATTGACCTCACCCAGTCTGGGTTGGGCCCGAAAAATAGCCAGTATCACGAGGATGCACACCCACTTGGACACCCATATGGAACAACTGCGCTGGATGTTGCTTAACTTCAGTGATCGAACGGGAACTGGTGTATTCAACGATGCGAGGACTGAAGAGTTTAAGGAAACCCAAAATTAATAAAGCTTTCAAAGTTGTGGCTTCTCTTTGAACTTTGATTGTTTCCTTGGGTTTAATGTTTGATATAGGAAACTTAAAATTAACCCGGGTCAATTAATTTAGGGTGTCCCTTACTTCTTGCTTTCTCATCCCTCCTCATTGTCTCACTTCATTTCTTCCTCTAAAATAAATCTTGTATTAGATACAATAACAGCCAGCAGCCTCTATGGTATCTTGAATACACCAGTTCGCCTTAGATCACTGAAGTTAAGCAACGTCCAGCGGGGTTGTAGTTTGAGATTTTAAAGGGTGCGTGCCTTAACTACGTAAAGGGTAAAAGGGAAACCTATTACTAAGTGTGCCAATAACAACCTTAAATTATCACAGCAGTATTGTTTATTATTTGCATAAATACATAGTATATATACATACATATGTAATACATATATATAAATACCAGCTCTTTCAAATGTGGGAGAACTAATTGCC
The DNA here is from genome assembly GCA_012654025.1 of Pachypsylla venusta. Lineage (NCBI taxonomy): Eukaryota > Metazoa > Arthropoda > Insecta > Hemiptera > Aphalaridae > Pachypsylla > Pachypsylla venusta. The sequence continues at coordinate 30,040,347 of CM022880.1, forward strand.
GCACCCTGTATTTTTACTATTTCTCTTCAATGTTTTGAAATTTAGGGATAAGCTGGGATCAAAATGTACCGTAAAATTTTAGCTTTAAAACAGCCCTTAATAGAAAATTAAAACCGTGTCATCCCCACGCCCCCTCTGTATCTACTTTCCTAGAAAATCTACCTCAATTTCTACAACATATTGAATTGTCGGGTGAATAATGACCTGATCTGGATTTACTTCGTGAAACATTTTTTTTTTGGGGGGGGTCTCTTTGTGTCCATTTATTACCAAAGGAGGAGAAGAGGAGAAAACCTAAAAAAAAATCTATTTTAATGTTGAATAAAAGTGTCCTTCTATTTTTTATCACTATCAGTATCATGCTCGGATTTTCAGCTTATATTCAAATCTTATTTAAAGGTTATTTTCTCTTGTGAACTTCAACCTATTGAATAAGTTAGAAAGATCAGTAAGCTCACATTATATCAATTCTAATATACTTCAAGGGGGAAAGTTCCTCTAATATATTTATAGTTCTCTTCTGAAATGTTGAAGAAGATACGTGTGAGAGATAGGGGAAAAGGGTCTGATACCAGTCTGTGGTTTTGGGGGGCGTCCATTCCCAGAGATTTTCGAATGTAGGTTCCCCTTTTTTGTAGTTCAAAATTTCCTCAAATTCGTCAAAAATTCTGTCATCCGTCATTTCACTTTTTTTGTCATCACGCTTATAAAGTCGTCAAGATTGTAAAAGTGGATGAAGCATCATTATTAAGAGAGAGCAGATAGAATGAGAGAGAGAAAAAAACTGCAATCGAAACATCTCAAGGTCAACGTTCAACTAGTAATAATAATAATAGTCCCTTATTTATACTGCCCGAATAGGACTGAAGAATCCCTTGACAATATCTTAAATTCATGAGGATACAATTTCATTGGTTGGCTGGGGGGTTTGAACCCACGCCCTACTGTTTACCAGTCAAGCGTCTTACCGCTGCACCACCACAACCCAACTAGGTGCTTTGATATTCCCTAGAATGCATGTTGCATGTTTTAGACGGAAAGGTATTTGTGGTAAGCTCTACAGCTTTTAACAAATTAGGTATCGTACCTCGATAAACATTGCATTAAATAGTACTGGCCAGGACTTGAACTCTCCGGGTTCTAGGTTATGAGTCCCTCTCGCCTCCAATTTTCTATTAGGTATATTGTGCGATTGTGTCCCCCCAAATCAAGAGGGCTATATCCGCGCATGACCACACTTGGTTCGGTCAAAGATTGTTGATGCCTAATAAATACAGAATCATGAAAAGTCATATTACCTTCATATTTTTACTATTTCTTTTCAGTGTTTTGAAATTAAGGATAAGCGGAGATCAAAATCTAACATAAAATTTTAGCTTTAAAACAGCCTTTAATAGAAAATTAAAACCGTGTCTTCCCCACGCTTCCCCTATGTCCTCCGCCATACTCTTCTATAACTTCTTTTACTCATACTCATACAGTGGCCATTCTTCTTTCCTAGAAAATCTACCTCAATTTCTACAACATATTGAATTGTCGGGTGAATAATGACCTGATCTGGATTTACTTCGTGAAACGTTTTTTGTTGGGGGGTTTCTTTTTGTCCATTTATTACCAAAGAAGGAGAAGAGGAGAAAACCTAAAAAAAAATCTAATTTAATGTTGAATAAAAGTGTCCTTCTATTTTTTATCACTATCATGCTCGGATTTTCAGCTTATATTCAAATCTTATTTAAAGGTTATTTTCTCTTGTGAACTTCAACCTATTGAATAAGTTAGAAAGATCAGTAAGCTCACATTATATCAATCCTAATATACTTCAAGGGGGAAATATTACATTGACTTGATACAGAAACTTTCCGTCTTTGGGAGGAAATAATATATTTATAGTTCTCTTCTGAAATTATGAAGAAGATATAGGTGTGAAGATATAGGGGAAAAAGGTCTGATTTGGGATCCCGATCTATGGTTTCCGGAGGCGTCCATTCCCAGAGATTGAATGTAGCTTCCCCTTTTTTGTAGTTCAAAATTTTCTACCAATTTCAGCAGAGGTGTACTCCTTGCTTTACCACGAATTAGTTTTAATTTATTTTTTTAACAACATTTTTTTTTTTTTTTAATTTGGCTTAACGTCTCTTTAACATCTATTTTTTTTTCATCAAAAACATATACCTACGAACATTCAAGACAGGGGGTTTACCCTCCATTCGCTGGAAACTTGCAAACCAGCTACCCTCATTGACCTCACCCAGACTGGATTGAGCCAGAAAAAAGAGCCAACGATACGTGGTGTTCCCAGGCGGTCAAACATCTAAGTACTGACCGCCCCCGACGTTGGTTAAATTCAGTGATCTGACGGGAACTGGTGTAGGTCTCAGCTTGTGGTTTTGGAGGGAAGTCTATTCCCATGAATTTTAGGATCTAGCTCCCATTTAGAATAAGTTGAACGAAGTGTACATCGTTCATAATTGATGGATTCTCCGCGAGAAGCTGAACCACCGATAAACACAATAAGACCAAGTACAAATTTTTCAGAAATTTTGAGTGCTGATATTTTGTTTTGTATATAATTTTGTGATTTTTGGAAAAAATCGACAATTTTCGAAGTGCTATATTTCGATCTGTTAAGGCCACAGAGTTGCAATTGGACTCAAATTGTGACAAATTTTATTTACTCTAAATAAAGATAGAATAACTATTTCCGTACGATTCACGGTTTTCGATATTTTTTCGAAAATCTAAAGAAAGTCCGACAAAATCGAACGTTTTCGACCACTGCGCAGCAAACACAGGTCTTTCGAAATAGCAAACTTAGTTTTACACTCCTCTCATGTATCCCAACAACATATTAAAAAATAAGAACTACGCCATTTTTTTCTACCTTTGCCTCTATTGAAACAAGTGACTCTAGAAAGTTCAATCTCGCACTGAAGGCATGCTCAACTCTCACTCCTGCGATAAGTGTTGTCTGATCGAATGCTACAATGTCAGTCGCACTACTTTATATTAGGATCATGTACGTAGGTATACCTATATGTTTGATGCAATCCATCAGCGCGTAAACTGTAAGGCATCGTTTGTTTTGTATCAATAATCCATAACCAGACATCCAGACAGTATTCACTTTATTCTAATGTTAGACATTGACGTGGGTGAACTATTTTGTCGAAGCGGAGTGTTTATGATAATAATTTCATTGATTAGAACGCTTGTCAAATTCAGAAAAGAGAGAGAGAAGGTGTGGGCTTTGATGTTTCTTACTTGACCCGACAGCGGCATTTGTATATGAGCCTATTTTGAATAAATATTAATATTTATACTTTCTTGATAGTACAACCTTTTCAAAAGCTTTCAGTTTAATTTGTTACTTTACTTCGAAAAATTTATTAAGAAATCACTATTAGGTAGGGAAACTAAAATTACAAATGGTCATTGATGAAAAAAATAAATCAAAATCAACAGTCTCCGTGGTATACTTTGTGATCACATTGGATTTGTACTCAGAAGAATTGGGTTCGATCTGCGGCAAAGTCGTCATTTTCAAGGTTTACAAAAATCTTCGTATGATATAGTGTTTTATGTTTTATGGAATACACTCAGTCTCATGAGGATCACTCAGTGGCCAAGGTAAATGCGACAAAAGCGGCAGTGTTATTAGGTGATGATAATTTTCTGGAACGGAACGTTCTAATTCAAAATAATTATTTAACAGTTAGTTTTTTGCGCAGAAAATTGTGACGTCACGAGTTATACATTATTTATTTTTACTTAAAGAAGAACTTTAAATTTGTTGCCTAATTAACGTAAAAAAACTTCCAGCAATTTTTTCACTAACTGATCCTGATCCAAGCCACGCTTGGCGCTTGGTGATGTCAATAAGGGTAGCTGGTTTGTGAGTTTCCAGTGAATGGAACGTAAACCCACAATATTCAATAAAATTATCTTAGATGTTAAAAAGATGCGTAGTAGATATGAGTTATAGATTTTGGACTTTGTAAAAATAATAATAATAATTNCATTTTCAAGGTTTACAAAAATCTTCGTATGATGTAGTGTTTTATGGTTTATGGAATACACTCAGTCTTATGAGGATCACTCAGTGGCCAAGGTAATTGCGGCAATAAGCGGCAGTGTTATAGGCAGGGCCGTATTAACAATAGTAGCACTTGTAGCACGTGCTACGGAACCCGCGTATTGACAACTTACACTAGATATTTCGACATTTGTGGATTCACAATTGAAAAATCATACCATTTTGACGGGGTCCACAACTCTTCAAAGTATGTAGTAAAATCTAATTTAGAAAAGTACAACGAGTATTGCAACATAAGCAAATTGTATTTTTTAGCATGAGCGGTAACCATGTTTTATCGATGTTGGTATACTCAAAATTTAATTTCACTTTTCTCTACCAGCTGGACCTAAAGGCCAAAAGATAATCAATTTTTGTACTGGCTCCAAAAAGTAGACTACTTACACGCCAGGGGCCTTAGAGGTGTGGAGGGGACCCCTCTCTGTGAAAGTGCTACGGGCACCGCGGAAGGTTAATCCGGCCCTGGTTATAGGAAAAATCTCTGGAACGCTGTGATTCAAAATCATAACAGTTATTTTTTTGCGCAGAAAATGGTGACGTCACGAGTTATACATTATTTATTTTTACTTAAAGAAGAACTTTAAATTTGTTGCCTAATTAACGTAAAAAAACTTCCAGCAATTTTTTCACTAACTGATCCTGATCCAAGCCACGCTTGGCGCTTGGTGATGTCAATAAGGGTAGCTGGTTTGTGAGTTTCCAGTGAATGGAACGTAAACCCACAATCTTCAATAAAATTATCTTAGATGTTAAAAAGATGCGTAGTAGATATGAGTTATAGATTTTGGACTTTGTAAAAATAATAATAATAATTATAATAAAGAAATGTCGTTGGTGACTTTTTTGTTTAAGGAAATATTTTAATTTTCGTCGGATCGACTTTTTCAAATTTAGAAAAATTAAAACAATGACAAAATCGTTGCAAAATGCTTTTATTGAAATCTTGAAGAAATGTTCAAAAATATCAAAACAAACACTAAAAAGCTGTAAAACAACTCACACAATATTCTAAACAGTAGAGATCGCGTGAACAAAACAATAACCTTCAGTTTGTTATACTGAACAGGTTGGCAACAAAACAACATTCAACGTTATTCCATAACTCGCCAAGTGGACCTTGAAGTTCACCGGAAGCTGGCGTATTCTCCCGGCACAAGAACGGACAAAATATGAGTAGATATCACTTTCAGAAGTTACATTCAACCTTATTCCACTGGAAAAAAAAAATCTCAAAATCCAACATACAACGTTTTTCCCGCCACCCCATAAATTATGGGAGTTTCGCAGGAAATCATACGTAAGAATGGGTTAGTGGCGTAGTGGTGAGCTGGTGAGACGCACTGGCTGATAAATAGTAGGGTTTGGGTTCAAACCCAGCCAACCCGTAGAAATTTATCCTCATGAAATTGAAATGCCGGGGTCCCTTTAAACAGGCAGTTTTGCCATTATTTTGTCATATTTGAGCAGTATAAATAAGGACAATAATTATATACAGGTGTCTCACATCGCTCTTATGATGTCGAGCGCAATAGAAAAGTTTTGTCAATTTCCTGTGACGGAACGTAATGTGTGTTGGCAATTATTTAGAATAATATTTGTACACCCTCACTCAAACAGAAACAATATTTGTATCTATCATCCGCCGCACAATTTGTGATTTTTGGTTTTTATTGCTGATACCGTCTCCGTCAGCACTCTTCATATTCGATGTTTTTATAGCTCTCAACTCGAAGAGAGAGAATTTTATTGACGATGTAATATATGTTTATTGAGAAATGAGGAGCGTTATGATTCTTTGAATAAATTACGAGAAGTACGAGCAGTGGCGAAGGGCACCCAGTGGTGCGGGGACCCCTATAAAATATAAAACAAAGGTACTAAAACAAAGGCGTGAACCTGAATTCTTAACGAAAAAAAAAAAAAAAAAAAAAAAAAAAAAAAAAAAAAAAAAANTATAAAAAAGAAGAAGAAAGTATTGTAATGGGCCGAAATTTTCGATGACGAGTTTTTAATGCCAAAACATGTTTTGAAGTCCCCAGAGAGGAAATACAGTTATGTATTACACTTCAGCCTAAGTTGTATTTTTCAATTTTTAGACCTTATTGGACTACCGTGGCCTTATAATTGCTCACTGAATGAGATCTAAAGTTCGAAAAACTACTAGTTAGGTGTCAGGGCATCAATGACTTAACGGGTGAGTGCCATCCATTGTGTCCTCGTTTGTCAAGTGCATGTATTGAATAAATACCACATTTTCCAATTGTAAATGTTCCTTTGGTGCGTCCCCGCCCGCACCCACCAAAATACAAATAAGTGATGTTCTTTTCATTTTTCAATTCCCCAACGTTGCGTTGACGTTAGTTTGAATGGAACGCTACATTTCCTCTGCTCGTCACATGCTGAATGAAATGTAAATAGGAAATCAAATTGATATAAAATTCAACGAAGCTGATTATGATATTGTCAATTTCATAGATTTAGTTTGAATAGTAATTTAGAAGGTGATTATGATATTGTCAATTTAATAGATTTATTTTGAATAGTAATTTAGAATGTGATTATGATATTGTCAATTTAATAGATTTATTTTGAATAGTAATTTAGAAGGTGATTATGATATTGTCAATTTCATAGATTTATTTTGAATAGTAATTTAACAGAGTTTAGAACTGCAGACCTAAATTTCGACGACTATGGAGAGAGAGAGAGAGATGGGGAATAATTTATGAATATCGTACACCTTAAATTTAATAAATAGGTAAACAGGAAAAATACCCCAAAAAGGGTTAAATGGCTGCAATTTGGTCCCAATTGATCCAAAAACTATTCAAACTTTATGAACCAAATGAATGTCCATACCAAGTTTCATCGAAATCGGACGGATAGGTTATAGGCCTTTTGAGACGGATAGGTTATAGGCTACATTAAAAATAATCTCCTAACCTGACAAATATTAGTCACTATTGGCGTGGACCAAGGAGGGAGACCTCATGTCTACTAGTATAAGACTTATTAGAGATCTAACATCCACATTGGTTTCACACTGGGGTACGTCGTCGGCATATGATTTTTATTGATGACGTGTTTCTCTTCTTTTTCTTTTAGCCAGCATAACGAGGGCGAAAGCCTAGGTGAACACCCACATTGTACTACGTACTACACCGCTGGACATTGCTTAACTTCAGTGATCTAATGGGAACTGGTGTATTCAACGTGCCTGTCGTATCTCTTTTATCCCAAACTGATTCACTTTACATTTAAATCATCTTAGTTAGAAACTGACCAGTGGAGATTTGTCTGCCAGTGTCTAATGCACGTTGAATACACCAGTTTCCGTTAGATCACTGAAGTTAAGCAACGTCCAGCGAGGTTATACCATTTGGGTATCCACGTTGGTTCGCGCCCTCGTGATTCTGGCTATTTTTCCGGCCCAACCCACACTGGGTGAGGTGAATGTGGGTAGCTGGTTTGCAAGTTTCAAGCCAACGGAGGGTAAAATCCCCGTCTTGAATGACCAATAGATGTTAAAGAGACGTTAAGCCAAATTAAATAAAAAAGATTTGTCTTCTTTATCCTACATAAACATTTCTCTCCTTATGTAGACCTGTTTGTGCCTCGATAACTCTCGAACGACTTGTATCATTTTGATGAAACCTCATATAGATATTCACTAATGATTTCTGATTGGGCCACCAAGTGCCTCATGGATATCACATTATTTGAGTGAGGTATACAGTTCACAGAACTACTCGTACATATCGAATCGACATATTTTATGTTTCAAAATTATGTTGCTCCATTAGGATGCCCCTGCCACAGATTTTCTTTATTTGAAAAATAAATTTAACATGATTGCACTCAAACATTCTCTCTCCTTTCCATTCTCTTTCTTTCTCTCTATCTCTTTCTTTCTCTCTCCGACCAAACAATAAAATATAAATGATATCTACTCGTTATTTTGTGAAAATTTTGTAAAGAAAAGCAAACTAAATTGTAATGGAAGAAATTTTGAGACTGGAGATCGTAAAGCACATCGCAGGATAACTGAAATAGAGGGAAATAAATGTTGAGTCTAGAATTGTTGACCCAATCAAGTGAAAGCAAAATAAATTGTAATGGAAGAAATTTTGAGACTGGAGATCGTAAAGAACATCGCAGGATAACTGAAATAGAGGGAAATAAATGTTGCCCACGCAAAGGAAACCCCCGCAATCTTTGATTTTTCTTTGGAATAAAAGTGATAAAACCAATAGTACAATACATCAAATCAGTCAATTTTTTTATGCTGAATCTCGTGGTACCATTGGTTTTTGATTTTACACCAAAAATGAAAAAATGTGTAAAAAATGAAAAAACCAAAAGTACCACGAGATTCAGCATAAAAAAACTTGACTGATTTGATGTATTACACTCTTGGCTTTATCACTTTTATTCCGAAGAAAAATCAATGATTAGGCGGGTTTGATCAGAAATCCGTTTGATCAAAGTATTGAGTCGATTGTCTGTAGAATTTGACGTAAAATTTGAATATGAAATAAAAAATAGGGGTTTCAATTTAAAAATAGAAAGTTGGTGTCTGTTTACCCACTTTTGATACACCTTGTAGAAATTTTAATTACGCCAAAAAGTAGATTAATTTGTGTTAAAACTACATATAAAATTTCAAGACTCTATCTTAAGCCGTTAAAAATAAAAAAAAATCAGTTCCGGGACTTTTCGAACATTCTGTATATAAAAGGCAATGTCCTGAGTGACTGATCAACGTAGAACCGAAACTATTAATGCTATACTGACTTGAAATTTGGCTGGGGCCTTCGTTGCACCATGTAAGTGTGCACTAAGAAAGGATTTTGCAAAATTTTAAATTTAAGGGGTAGAAATCGCGAAAAGTAAACACCCCATAGGAAATACATTGGAGCGAGAGAGATGCGCGGGCGAAGCCGCGATCGGGAGATGCTAGTTATATTAGAAATTTATATAAAATAAATTTGAGGAGACTGTGCTGGCTGGCTATATGTGATGTTCAAATTAAAGTGAAAAAAGCCGGGTTTCTTTCATTCACAAACTCCGCAGTTTAGGGCAAGTACCGTGGATAATTTCTGCTTACGACAAATCATCTGTTTTATGAAGTGATAAAAGCCGGGTTTCTTTCATTCACAAACTCCGCAGTTTAGGGCAAGCACCGTGGATAATTTCTGCTTACGACAAATCATCTGTTTTATGAAGCGAGGAGTTGACTAATGGCTACGAATGATGAAAACCAGTTTTCATGATTTAGATAGAACCCTGTCGCTAATGGCAACTCATAGGTATAATAATATCCAAAGATTATTCATTGATGTTAAGATACTCAACACTAAATTGTTTCGTTTTCAGTAATGTCAAAATTACATGATGAATTCCACATTTTTTCACGACCACAATATACTTGGAAAATAAAAGCATCTGTTCCTTTTCTAGCAAATACTAAAAATGACATCATTAGGTGCATGGGTAAAGTAATTTGGTGTCGAGATGAATCTCAGCTTCCCTGCACTAAAAAAAAAAAAAAAAAAAAAAAAAAAAAAAAATATCTTTTCCCATTGCGACAAAGGCGCAGCGATAACAATATGAAGATTGCCTAAAGAAATATACGAGCATAGTTTTTTTCATGAGATTCATCCAACTTTATTTTTGAAACAATCTGATATCACCCGAAATTTTTGAAAAACATTGATAATTTGCTATTTTATCTTCATATAATCCCTATATGACAAAACTCCTTTTACAAGACCCCCCCCTCCGAAATTTTTGAAAATCAGTATAACATTGATAATTTGAGATATTTTTTAATTTTATACTTTACCTGAAGGGGATTATTTTTTATGTAATATTTTTTTCATTAGAATCTTCAATTGAAATTACAACTAATACTTCAAATATTAGGTATTACATAATTTGGATTTGTTCTTTTTTTGCAGTTTATTTGTCGGCGAGTGCTATAGGCTACATTTTTTATCCCACACAGAAGGCCCGCGCCTCTAAGGAACCAAACGTGTGGTACCCACTTTTCTTTGCAATGATTACGAACAATGTCGATATAGTTTCTTTCTTTTCTTGTCTGTTTAGAAATGTCCATGTTTTTCTTCCGCCTGCACAATTTGCGTCGTGAAGAAGAAAACAAAAGAAGACAAAAGCGAAGCAATAACTACCGAAGAAGTCCACTTACGTTGGCTCCCAGTCGATTGTTTGAAAAAACTCCACTAACACCAAGTGATAGTCTGGATGAAATTGCTCTTAAAATACCCAGGTGCAGACTTTATTTATTCTTATGAACTTTGAAGAGTTTACCAACTCGTTCAAGAAGCGCAGGTATTTACTTCTTCACCCATATTATACCTACATCACGAACAATTATTAATAATTCAGGAATTTTGTTAAAAATATTTTGCAGTGCACTGTTTTGTAGTGGTCTCTGCTAGGCAGGACGACTGTGGTTTTGTTCATTTATTTTGTATTGTAAAGGTCATATTAATTAAATACTGTGGTTCCGGAAGATATCTAAACACATTTTCTAGCTGACCAAAAAGGTCCTTTTCCTTTGTAATATAAATGCGGAAATATGTCAAATGCACAAATGGGGGTCATTCAATTTGTTGAGAAGAGGATATATCTTTCCTCTTCTCAACAAATTCAATGTTGAATCTTCATGTTGATTTTTTTTACAAAAGTTTTCATTTTGGGTTTATTATTTTCTATTATAATTCTTTGGAATTTATCAACAAAATAATAAGAATACGCCTCCTCAAAAAATCGAATAAAAAAAACTTTCGCCTGCCGCGCCATTTAAGGTTGGCCGCTTTACTATATTTCAATCAGCTAAGTCATAATCAATCCATTTGGGTAAAATTTTTGTGAAATCGAGAAAAAAGATGTTCTAATGATTTTTGGACAATCAGAGAAAAAAATGGAAAAATATATTTGATAGATACGAGTAAAAAAGGCTTCCAATATTGATTTTGATAAAATTACATAAAAATGTCAAATCTCTGGATCTATGTAGTTCTTGCTTGGTACATAACATTTTAGACATATAAAAGTGTTTTTAGAGAACGTTTTTTGCATAGAATTGTGAATTTCCACCCAGAAAATCAATTTCCATAAAAAACCGAAGGAGTAATTTCTTCGAATCCATTTGAGACTTGCTAACTTTCCATGAGGAAAAGTAAATCATACTTGAGATTTTAAGAAGTTATTTCAGGGTGACATCCTCGCGGGCTGTAAAATAACACAGAAAGCAACTCTGTAATATCATTATGTTTCATTTTAACCCTAGAATTGCCAAGCTCTATTCAATTACGTGCATTGCCAAGGTGGGGGGGGGGGTAAAAAGTACCCGCTAACCAAATGAAAGAAAAAACGATTTTTTTTATTAGAATAAGTCGCTATTTCTTTATTAAAAACTAAAAAAATATAAACTAAATCAATTATTATCTCACATAAAAATAAAATTTAATCCCAAGAATAAAATAATGTAAATGAAAATAAAAAAAAAATTGCTAGACCCTAGGAAATCTATCTAAGTTCTGAACCAGAACTTTGTCCTTCTTGACATCCCACACAGACAAATGTTTTTTGACAGTGTTTACACACACTTATTTCTTCCAGGTGATACGTAATTAGACAATTTATGGTAGCTTTAGACGATCAATGTATTGGTACATGCATTGCCAAGGGAGGGTATAAAGTACCCGCGCCCAGTTTGGCTTCAATATCATCCCTTAGAAGGCTTCGAAAATATATTTTTATATAATATGATGGAAAATATTGTTTGTGACAATTATTAAAGGTCTCATTAAAATAAGTATCATAATTTGATTACTACAAGCTTTTTGCTAAAACGTGGGTACTTCCCCCCCCCCCTTGGAAATCCTAGGGTTTATTAAAAATAATTAGCAATAGACTACAACTTATCTAGAGCTATACTGTTCCATACATCTGGCTACTATCGGACACGATCATGCCACTATTGAATTGAAAATGTATGATTGATTTCGATTTTGTCTGAGCCGATTCATTTGGTATGTCCATCATAACTGCAATTATTCGAAAGTGATGTAATAAATGTCGTGCTTAACGTTTTTCATTCTAAATGTATTTGATTGCTTAGTGCTTAGGCTCTGCTAATGTTCTCTATAATTTACAAAAAATAGAAAACATTTGCATGATGAGCAGCAATATTTTGGTTTTAATACCGCATCGCGTCAGCGAGTGCCTCTAGAACATATTCATTGTGTTAATTTTAATATCAGCTTAATAGGTACAAGGCAGTCACTGCATCAATCATAAAATTCGATGAACCTTCCCTCAAAGATATTCAGATAAACGGAACTAGATGTTTTACCGAACACAAATAATCTATCTAGACTTATAAAACGCAAAGCCCAGTTGGTACACAGACTGACGTACTGACTGACTGACTGATAATCAACGTAGCTCCACGATAGCAAAACGTAGAAACTTGAAACTTGGTACACAGGTTTCTTTTAGAAAGGAAAAAATTCAAAGTTCAAGTGGGAGCAAGTTACCGCCAAAAATGACGCTATTTAGCGGGTCTTTTTGCAATTTTTTTCTGGGCAAACTAAAAGAGATAACGAAAAATTACCGAGAATAGACCCCCCAAAATAGTATATAAGGAGCCCATAAAAAATTTGAAAATTTCCGGTTTCTCCCCAATTTATGGACGGTTTTCGCCACCAAAAAATCGGAATTAAGAAGCACCACTTCGGGATGGGCGAGAAAGCTGAAATTTGATACAAAGGTTTTCGGAAGTACAAAAAATCATATCCTTGAATAAAATATTGAATTTTCAAACTAGGAGTAGTGCTCACTCCGGGGGTCGGTTCCACCAAAAACCCATAATTAAGAATTATCACTTCGAGATTAGAGAGAAAGCTGAAATTTTATACGAAGGTGTTCCGCAGTGCAAAAAGTAATCTTTGAGTAACATATTGAATTTTTTAAATAGGAGCCGTGTTCACTCTGGGGCCGGTTCCACCAAAAATTTAAAATTGAGAAGATTTAATTTCGCGATCTCGAAATTGTTGTTGAATTTTGTAACCGTAGCGAAGTACGGGAAAACAGCTAGTTTTTATATATAAAAGGCAATGTCCTGAGTGACTGACCAACGTAGAGCCGAAACTATTGATGCTACAGACTTGAAATTTGGCAGGGACCTTCGTTGCACCATGTAAGTGTGCACTAAGAAAGGATTTTGCAAAATTTTAATTTTAAGGGGTAGAAATGGCGAAAAGTAAACAATTCCCATAAGAAATACATTGGAGCAAGAGAGATAGCATGATACATGATTTAAAATATGCGCGGGCGAAGCCGCGATCGGGGGATGCTAGTTGACTATAGTAACACGAGTAGATACCTACAGATCCAATTTGCTTCATCTGTATCTTAATATACAGATCAACCAAATTTCAATAGTAAAAATAGTTCAATAGTAAAACCTTTGGGATCGAGCAAGAAAATTATATTCCGTGTATATTTTCTTTATTCCCCCAAAGCTCGATATTTTTCCATTTCCATGTTCTGTGTGTTTACCTTCTAACTGCCCCATAGGAATTCATTATTGCTATTAGATTTCATTTATCTGAATTATTTGACAATTGTAAATAGTAAAAGAAAGCGTGGCTTGAAGGGAAGCGAGAGAAAAAGAAATTATGTTAATACGAGGTGGAAAATCCCCAAAGCGGAAAATTTCTTTGCGCCCAAATATTGAACGGATCCTAAGAGTTGAATCGTTTGTGAATTTCTGTGAAAAAAAAGTATTTATCACCTCTCTAAAATGACCTACTGAGAATTATGACATGCCAAAAACTCTGCCAATGTGACACCTGGGTTTATTATTTTTCCCGCAAAAAATAATAAAAAAAATTTGGGGGGAACTCCAAAAAAAATTGAGGGGGGTTATCGTGATGATTCCAAATTTGGGGCGTAATTAGACCCTAAATTTGACATACCTACCAAATTTGAAGTCTTTGGCTCTTACCATTCTCTTTTTAGACAGGATTAATGAAAACCGGTCTAAAAACCGATAGCCGTATATTTGATTGAACCCAAAAGTTTTGGAGCTAGCTGATACCCCAAATATGACATACATATCAAATTTCAAATCTCCAGCTCTTACCATTCTCCTTTCAGACAACGATACTGAAAACCGCTAAAAAGCGGCAAAAATCGCCAAGGGTGTATTCGATTGCACCCAAAAGTTTCAGGGCACAATAAGAGCCCAGATGGGACCTACATACCAAATTTCATCCAAATCGGCCAACGCTAAGTGGCAAAAGTGCCCATCACGACGTACGGCGGACAAACGGATTTTTTTTATTCGATTTTTGGATTCTACGTACCTTGAAACGTATAATATCAAATTTTGAGGGGGGTAATTTTTTTTTCCCCAAGACGATTCCAAAGGTTCATTATTGAAAAACGAAAATGCAAGTTAATCGTGAGATCAAAAAATCCGTTTGTCCAAATTTGCGCGCTAACCGATTTTATTGAAAGTTGGTATGTAGGTCCGATTTAGTATTTACTCGAGGTGTGTCGTCTCTTTACACCAGCAGTTTTTTGGGTGTTATCCCATTTAAGACCATAACCCGGAGGGTACAGACCCCCCCCGAAATTTCAATTGTTTTTTTTTAATAAAAATACTCTATTTTGCACGTGACCTATATATTACAAAAACAACAGCAGCAACAACATCAACAACAACAAAAACAACAACAGCAGCAACAACAACAAAAACAACATCACCTTCCATGATAATCATTTTCAGGTGTTAGGCTTGGCTGTCAATGCTTCGGACCCCCCCCCCAAAAAAAACCTTGGGTACGGGTCTGATCCCATTGGCTGGTTGGGCTTGAACCCACGTCCCACTTTTTCCCAGTCACAATGTCCTGCCACTAAACAACGAATTCATAACCTATTTAATGTTCGTGATGATAAACTCCTATTTATTAGACTACTCATCACACTATTGCTAAGAAAACAACTACCTTCCTCAGTGAAATAAGCGTCTCAATTGTTACTTCATACATTTTCGAGGACATCATAATTAGGTACAAACTTTTGAAGATAATGGTCCTTGAATATTATTTTTCATCTTAACATCCATCTAGTTCAGGGGTTCCCAAACTTTTTGGTACCGCGCCCCCCTTTCTTGAAATGAAAGCCTCCCACGTCCCCCTCCCTTTACATTATAAATTATGAATGGGTATGGGTATTGCTGAATGCTACTACTTTCATAGGCGGAATTTTTTGGAAGAATTGGAGGAACTTAGCCTTTTTTCAATGATAATTTTTTTGTGAGATTTATATTTTAACTAAATGATAATAATTCAACTGGTACGATACCCCCCCCCCTGGCTTGCCTTCACGCCCCGACCCCAGGGTGGCGCGCCCCCCAGTTTGTGAATTACTGATCTGGTTGGCAGTTATGGAATACAAGTGTGTGTACACATCATCACTGACATGCATGAAGGAGGAAAGAAATGCCAGAATTTTAATTAATATTTGAATTACATAAGCAGCATCCCCACATTTCAGCAGAACATGATGTTTTGTCTGACAACATACTTGAGTTGAAACAAACACTAGACTTACACATTGTTAATTTTCCTTTTCCATCTTGCAGAGCTTCCCATTCACTTTTCTGTACAGGAAACTCTTCTAAGATTTTATGTTTTCAACACACAAAAAATCTGGTGTGAACATCACACGACTTTCCCTATCTATAAAAAAGTAATGTAATGGGCTGAAATTTTCGATGTCGAGTTTTCAATGCCAAAACACGTTTTGAGGTCCGCAGAACCCAATCTCAGTTACACTTCAACCTAAGTTCTATTCTTCAAATTCTTGTTGGAAATTGATATGAATAGGCACAATTTCAAGTTCTAACACTTTCCATTCTGGTTTCAGGCAGAACCCCCAAAAAGCGGCCTTCAACCCCTAATTAACGGCCAACAATATATTACACTTCAACCTAAGTTGTATTTTTCAATTTAAGTATGAAATTTATATGAATAGGCACCAAGTTTAAAGTTATAGCTATTACTCGTTCCAATTTTAAGCAGGAAAACCGCTAAAAAGCGGACTAAAACCGCCAACAGTATATTCGATTTCCACCAAATGCTTGTTTTGCCGTTCATGGCATAAAACTGATATACATATCAAATTTCAAATCTCTAGCACGGACAGACACACACACACACGGACCAATGTCTGAAACTCGAGATTTGGGCTCTGGGGACCCCAAAACGTGTTTTGGCATTGAAAACCCGACATCGAAAATTTCAGCCCATTACAATACTTTCCTTTTTCATAGGATAAGGAAAGGAAAAATATTGTTCACAATTTTATTGTTGTAAATTATGACGAGTGCCAAACATATCTTTTCACATCGTCAGGTCGGGTTATTTTATTTTCATTGAAAAGTAAATGTGCCTGCTTTTCCTTTTAATGATGTATCATTATACTATAAACTATAAGGATCTTCACAAATGAAAAGGTCAATTTAAGTACGACATAAATCACACCAGGAGAACATTTCATGGGAGATAAACTCTGTGTTGTATGTATTTGTGTAGTTTATTGTATGAATGATTTCTATTCAACCACGAACCTAAACAATCATAGGTATATAGTGATTATCTTATTGTATAGTCAGGGATCACTATGTCCTGGAATAATAGCTACATAAGCTACCATTTGTAACACAAAAGAGATCAAATAGAAAATTTGACCAGTCAAATTTAAAAGAGATCAAATAGAAAATTTGACCAGTCAAATTTAAAAGAGATCAAATAGAAAATTTGACCAGTCAAATTTTATATCTTAAAATAGAATACAAGGAATTAGATCATCACTGAATTTAAGCAGTGTCCATAGAGATACGGGTATTAATAAGTAGGTGACTAGGTAGGTTTGCACCTTTGTGATGCTGGCTACTCCCAACCCAGGCTGGGTGAGGTCAATGTGGCTGGTGCAGTGTCCATAGAGATACGAGTATTAATAAGTAGGTGACTAGGTAGGTTTGCACCTTTCTGATGAGACAGTTGTTTGAAGGTTGATGTATTAGCCGTGTTCCTATTGAAATTAACCGCTCTTCCCATTACCAGATGCTATAAACAGGCAGGGCCGCTCAGAGGGGGGGACAAAGGGCACAAAATGTCCAGCTGATTTTTTTTACTGATAATAAAAAAATAAATTAAAACAATATGCCAAATACAACTTCAATACTTTCAAAAAAAAAAAAAAAAAAAAAAAAAAAAAAAAAAAAAAAAAANAAAAAAAAAAAAAAAAAAAAAATACCATAAAAATGACAAATAATGTCAATTAATGTGCCTAATAGAGATCCTAAATCATGGTACACATTTTTATACCAAAAAGGTATAAAAATGTGTACCATGTCGATTATCTACTCGTGTAGAACACCCTCATTGCAGCTTGGTCATCCCCAATTATGTTTTCTGAATCATTAGTAATGTGTGGCGTGTGGGTTTATCTCAAATCATATCGCGTTTGGTTTATAGTGTAATGTATAATCGTGTAGATTTATACTTAATTTAAGTATTTTGCTCTTGAGTTTTTAATAATAATTACTTATTGGAAACCATTGGAGTTAAATTTTGAATCTATGTTAACTATAGTTTAAATAATTATATAGATTAACAATTTCTTGGAAAAGTCACTATTCGGCTTTTTGTAAAACAGCACATTGGGAATTGAGACCTGCGTTTTTTCTGAGCTTAAAAAATATTCAAAGCCTTTTGCACGTGAAGATAACCGGTTCAATTCTCGTGCCGCAGTAGCCGTACGAACGTAGCAATTTTGTTACTTACCATTGGTAAACTTTGATATACACCAAGGGCCCATTGGATCTCTAGTTGTTTCTTAAATGTTTATGTTCTTAACAGGACATAGTGAAGGGGTTCTGTGCCAGGAGAAATATAAGCAAGCAGATTTTTTTTCAATCGATTGGCCGGGATCTTCGCTATGGCTTGTGATGAGCGTTTATGAATATTACAGCTTGCTTTCCGGACGGGAGACATCCTGTACAGCTACATGCAGGAACCCTATTCTTTTATATTCTTGAAAATTTAGTTTGAACATTTCCTCCGTTTAGAAAATGGGGAAAGCTTTTAAGATTATTCCCTTTATCTATTCAGCTTCTAGCAGTCAGCAGAGGAAACATATCGCGTGCAGCATTTATCTAAAATGTCATTCATTTTTTTTGTGAATAAAATTTTTTCCATTTTAAGGGTGTCATGTATATTGTTGTTCCTCCTTTTGGAACGTATATTGCAGCTCCTTCTTTTGGAGCATGTATATTGCAGCTCCTTCTTTTGGAGCATGTATATTGCAGCTCCTTCTTTTGGAGCATGTATATTGTAGTTCATTCCTTTGGATAACGTATATTGTAGTTCCTCCCTTTGGAGAATGTATATTGCAGTTACTCCCTTGGTATTATGTATATTGTACTTCCTCCCTTTGGATTATGTATATTGTAGTTCCTCCCTTTGGATAATGTATATTGTAGTTCCTCCCTTTGGAGAATGTATATTGCAGTTACTCCCTTGGTATTATGTATATTGTAGTTCCTCCCTTTGGATCATGTATATTGTAGTTCCTCCCTTTGGAGAATGTATCTCTAGTTGTTTCTTGAATGTTTATGTTCTTAACAGGGCATAGTGAAGGGGTTCTGTGCCAGGAGAAATATAAGCAAGCAGATTTTTTTTTCAATCGATTGGCCGAGATCTCGGGAGACATCCTGTACAGCTACATGCAGGAACCCTATTCTTTTATATTCTTGAAAATTTAGTTGGAACATTTTCTTCGTTTAGAAAATGGGGAAAGCTTTTAAGATTATTCCCTTTATCTATTCAGCTTCTAGCAGTCAGCAGAGGAAACATATCGCGTGCAGCATTTATCTAAAATGTCATTCATTTTTTTTTGTGGATACATTTTTTTCCATTTTAAGGGTGTCATGTATATTGTTGTTCCTCCTTTTGGAACGTAAATTGCAGCTCCTTCTTTTGGAGCATGTATATTGCAGCTCCTTCTTTTGGAGCATGTATATTGCAGCTCCTTCTTTTGGAGCATGTATATTGCAGCTCCTTATTTTGGATCATGTATATTGTTGTTCCTCCTTTTGGAACGTATATTGCAGCTCCTTCTTTTGGAGCATGTATATTGCAGCTCCTTCTTTTGGAGCATGTATATTGCAGCTCCTTCTTTTGGAGCATGTATATTTCAGCTCCTTCTTTTGGAGCATGTATATTGTTGTTCCTCCTTTTGGAACGTATATTGCAGCTCCTTCTTTTGGAGCATGTATATTACAGCTCCTTCTTTTGGAGCATGTATATTGCAGCTCCTTCTTTTGGAGCATGTATATTGCAGCTCCTTCTTTTGGATCATGTATATTGTTGTTCCTCCTTTTGGAACGTATATTGCAGCTCCTTCTTTTGGAGTATGTATATTGCAGCTCCTTCTTTTGGAGCATGTATATTGTTGTTCCTCCTTTTGGAACGTATATTGCAGCTCCTTCTTTTGGATCATGTATATTGTTGTTCCTCCTTTTGGAACGTATATTGCAGCTCCTTCTTTTGGAGCATGTAAATTGCAGCTCCTTAAATGCAGCTCCTTCTTTTGGAGCATGTATATTGCAGCTCCTTCTTTTGGAGCATGTATATTGCAGCTCCTTCTTTTGGAGCATGCATATTGTAGTTCCTCCTTTTGGAGCATGTATATTGTAGTTCCTCCTTTTGGATCACGTATATTGTAGTTCCTCCTTTTGGATCATGTATATTGTAGTTCCTCCTTTTGGATCATGTATATTGTAGTTCCTCCTTTTGGATCATGTATATTGCAGCTCCTTCTTTTGGAGCATGTATATTGCAGCTCCTTCTTTTGGAGCATGTATATTGCAGCTCCTTCTTTTGGATCATGTATATTGTAGTTCCTCCTTTTGGAACGTATATTGCAGCTCCTTCTTTTGGAGCATGTATATTGCAGCTCTTTCTTTTGGAGCATGTATATTGCAGCTCCTTCTTTTGGAGCATGTATATTGTAGTTCATTCCTTTGGATAACGTATATTGTAGTTCCTCCCTTTGGAGAATGTATATTGCAGTTACTCCCTTGGTATTATGTATATTGTACTTCCTCCCTTTGGATCATGTATATTGTAGTTCCTCCCTTTGGAGAATGTATATTGTAGTTCCTCCCTTTGGAGAATGTATATTGCAGTTACTCCCTTGGTATTATGTATATTGTAGTTCCTCCCTTTGGATCATGTATATTGTAGTTCCTCCCTTTGGAGAATGTATCTCTAGTTGTTTCTTGAATGTTTATGTTCTTAACAGGGCATAGTGAAGGGGTTCTGTGCCAGGAGAAATATAAGCAAGCAGATTTTTTTTTCAATCGATTGGCCGAGATCTCGGGAGACATCCTGTACAGCTACATGCAGGAACCCTATTCTTTTATATTCTTGAAAATTTAGTTGGAACATTTTCTTCGTTTAGAAAATGGGGAAAGCTTTTAAGATTATTCCCTTTATCTATTCAGCTTCTAGCAGTCAGCAGAGGAAACATATCGCGTGCAGCATTTATCTAAAATGTCATTCATTTTTTTTTGTGGATACATTTTTTTCCATTTTAAGGGTGTCATGTATATTGTTGTTCCTCCTTTTGGAACGTAAATTGCAGCTCCTTCTTTTGGAGCATGTATATTGCAGCTCCTTCTTTTGGAGCATGTATATTGCAGCTCCTTCTTTTGGAGCATGTATATTGTAGTTCCTCCTTTTGGATCATGTATATTGTAGTTCCTCCTTTTGGATCATGTATATTGTAGATCATGTATCATGTATATTGTAGATCATGTATATTATCTCTCCCTTTAGGCAAAGGGGAGATTAAAAAGAGGCCATCCCTCAAGTTCATTCCCATCCAAGTAGGACAAGTCAATCATCATCAAGTACTGATGATGAAAGATAATGTGGTAATTTTCAAAGTGCCTCCCTCTTCTCCTATCTGACGTTATTCATCCCTCTTATCTCTCCCTTTAGGCAAAGGGGAAAAGAGGCCATCTCTCAAGGTCATTACCATCCAAGTAGGACAAGCCCATCATCAAGTACTGATGATGAAAGATAATGTGGTAATTTTCAAAGTGCCTCCTTCTTCTCCCATCTGGCGTTGTTCATCCCTCTTATCTCTCCCTTGAGGCAAAGAGGAGATTACAAAAGAGGATAGAGGCCATCTCTCTCTCTATGTCATGTACTCAATATTGATTGCCGTAAGTTTGATTGATGGCATTGTTTGAACTGGCGGGTTAGGGGAAGAGGACAAGGGCTGTTTACTCAATTTATAAAAATGACACTCCTCCTCCTCCTCCATCTTGTCGTTCATTGTTATTTAACAGTCAATAAACACAACATTTGATTTTCGATATTCCAACATTTTACAGTTTAATGTTTCTAGCTAACGATTGAACACTATTGAATGTGCTGAATTGGCGTACTGAAAATTTATATTTTAAGTCTTGTGGTTAGTCGATTTCCGTCTTATACTCGTACTTACACTATATCTATTCAAAAATCATGTCGAAAAGACCGACAAACGTTTTTTCGACTTTATATCATAGCAGGATTATTTTTGTTGTTTATGAAAACATCGTATTGTTTTATTGGTGATGGTTTTATATAACAATTTGCTGTGTTAAAAAAAAAAAATAGATATGCGGTACGGTGCATCTATAACAAATGCTGTGGTAACTCAACTCACTGATTAGTCGAGCACACGAACAATTCGGAAAATGTGAACCTACTCCATTTTATTGTATAAAAGATAAATTGTTCAGGATCTTTGTAGTATTTATTCATATTGTCCTAGGCTAAATTCCCAAAATGCAGTCACCACCGCTTTCGTGAACACTAATTTTTAAGATTTTTCACTGTCAAAATAGAAGTATAGTTTTCCTTCTAATTTTGTGGAAAACCAAGGAGTGCCTTCTTAAAAATAAAAGACTTAGAAAAGTAAATATTATTAATACATCTTTTTACGTTAAAAAAAGAAAGTAGGATGTATCTAAATTTGAAATAAAAAATTACTAAGCGCTCATCTTATTTTGTGGTTTTTCCCATACGAATGCTAAACATGCCCAACGTTACTTATCTTCAGAGATCTGATGGTTACAGATAATATATATTCCTCGTGGTATGATTGTTGACTGTTGTACTATTGTACTTTGAAATAAAAAATTATTAAGCGCTCATCTTATTTTTGGTTTTTCCCATACGAATGCTAAACACGTACAACGTTACTTATCTTCAGTGATCTGATCGTAACAGATAATTATATATTCTTCGTGGTATGACTGTTGACTGTTGTACTGATGATGTTATGTTCAAACATCACTTCCCTAATACATCAATGAAATCTATCTGTACTTATAAAACGCAAAGCCCAGTTGGTATACTGACTGACTGATAATCAACGTAGCTCCACGATGGCTAAACGTAGAGACTTAAAATTTGGCACACAAGTTCCTTTTAGTATGTAGGTGCGTAATAAGAATGTTGAATTTTGTAACCGTAGCGAAGCACGGGAAAACAGCTAGTCTACTTATATAATGAGAAACAAATTTTCGAAAGTATATTTTCATGAATTTTTTTTGTAAAAGTTCAACAAGTATCTGTACTGCTCTCTATGAATGCCGTTACTAACCTTTACACGAGTTGAACTTTCACCCCCCCCCCCATTACATTGCTCACAATTCTTTCTCCCAATCTTAAGAAGGGGTATCGTTACTTCATTATACAATATACATTATTATACCTGCGGGTATAATTGTATACAGGAATAATGTAACAATTTTGTTCTGATTATAATTTCTACTCACGTCTCAAAGTTAAGGGCTTCTCGCTTCAAATTAATGAAGGTGCAGGTGCTGCTGGAGGATTAAGACAAAATTAAAAATGTAATGAATTTCTTGCGCGCGTGCTGATTTTTATTTTGTAATTTTTAAAATTATTGCTGTTATAAATTGAAGGAAGCAATTAAAATAATAGCTTGTTGGTTATTTTGGTATGGGAAGTTGGTTTTCTCATAAAATCTATTTATGAGAAAACCAGCTAAGGGTGTTCCCCGTCTATCCGTTTCAGAGTTACTATAAACACGTTTTTAATATAGAGCCCAAGCTGGGAGAGAAATTACTATAGAAATAAGAACAACAAAATGTTTATGTTAAAAATTTGCAACGTCCAGAGAGGTTGTGCCATGTGGGTGTCCACGTGGGTTCGCGCCCTCGTGCTGCTGGCTATTTTTTAACAATAGTAGCACTTGTGGCACGTGCTACGGGCCCCGCGCTTTGACAACTTATACTAGATATTTTGACATTTCTGCCTTGACAATTGAAAAATCAATCATTTTGACGGGTCCCCAACCGAACTATGTAGTAAAATTTAATTTAGGAAAGTACAAGTATTAGGTACTTACTTCCTATAGGAACTTAATAAAGAGTATTTAATTTAATTTCACTTTTCTCTACCAGCTGTAGGTACTAGACCAAAAGGACAAAAAATAATCAATTTTTGTAGTGGGGCTCCAAAAAGTAGCCTACTTAGACTTCGCCGGCGGGGGGTGAAGGGGCCCCCGCTCTGTGAAATTGCTACGGACCGCCGAGCCGGCGCCGTCCATTGTACCCTGTACAGTCCCCATGATGGGCACTTTTACCATTTCCCGTTGACCGATTTTGATGAAATTTTATATGTGCATAGATTCCTTTTGACGATGTCATAATGGTTTTGGTCAACGCTAAGTGGTCAAAATTCCACTCACGGCGTGCGCAGAACGAACGATTTTTTTTTTTTGTGTTTTTTTTTTTTTTTAATTCTACGTCCCTATAATTTACCATTTAGGGTCTAATTGCACCCCACGATTTTTTTGTCACCGTCATATACATATAAGGTTCCATACTTAAAAATGGCAAAAATCGCCAGCGTTATCTTTGCTAGCAATATATTTGATTCAGGGCACAATAAGCCCATAACCGGAACCTATATAACAAAATCGGTCAACGCTAAGTGCCAAAAGGCTCTTTTGGCACTTAGCGGTATACATCACGGTATATACAACGGACAAACGGATTTTTTTTTATTCGATTTTTGGAAATATCAAATTTTTTTTTCAAAGAATGTGATTGTGAATTACGGTCTGCTTGTTTTCGTCAGCAAATGATCAGCGAAGATCTTCCCAGCTACATTTGTATTCATCTGTGTAATTCATATCACAAAAATGCCATCCACGGGAAAACATGCAAAAAAAATCTTTTTTTTTTTTTTTTAACGATAATGTCAAACCTGTCAGAGCTCTTGAACAAAATTAACTTTTTGTTTAGTTTTCGATGTTGGTATGAGGGTTCTGTTCGGTATTTTGAAGGCTGGGGATGATGAGGTGACGCACAAACAATATGATAAAGCGTGTTTATTTTAGACTTGACAATGATTCAAAACAATGTAGCATCATTTTATACAAAACTGATGAATTCCCCAGAGGAAATATACGAGTACAAAGGTTTTGGATTCGGATTGAAATTTTTGAAAATATTCACAAAGTGAGAGCTGTTATTCGAAAAATAATTATTTCAGAAGTAACGCGACGACAATAAAATGTTTTGGAAGGCTCAAATTTATTTGAAGAAACAAAGTAAAATCAGTATTTTTCTTTTTAGGTGCATCTTGAAAAGGACGCTCGTGCGAGTACAACACAATTCCCCACGTTATTACTAAATTTTTGTCTCCTCTTGGATTCTAACTAACAACCTTCTGCTCAAGAATCTATTACTCTCAGCTTCTTTTTTTAAAGAGACATTATTCCTTTAAAGTCCTTCGATCCATTTAAATCCATTCAAAAACCTTGTAAAAGCTCGATTGACGTTGCTTAACTTTAGTGTTCTTACGAGAAGTATTGCATTTAACGTGCCATTAACGTTGGAAAAACCAAACAGATCGTACCAAGTAAGGTCTAGTGTTAAAACTACAATTTTTCTTCCGATTTTGATGAAACCTAGTCATTACGTTCATAGAATATAGAATACTAGCTGTTTCGCCCGTGATTCGCTACAATTATTATATTCCCATCTTTGTTTTCCAAGGAATATTTGGGGGGTAACAATTGGTTTGTGTCCACCCTGTATATTGCAACCTTTAAAAACCAAGATTTAAACGTTTCGCCAGGCGTCTTAGGGGCGTCCATTCTGTCTTTTTAGTATTTTCTAAATTTTATTTTACCCGTTCCCGGTTTTAAACTCGTAACTCTGGAATGGCTAGTCATACTTTTGCAATGTCCTAATATAAGGACTAAAGGGCCACCTAATACTTTCTCGCTTTGAGTTGATATGTTGTCGCGACAAATTTTAAGATATCGGACCGTGACTGTCCGATTTTGGTGAATAAATTATAACTTTGGCCATAACTCGAAAACAGCTTGACATTTTTTAGTTTTGATAATTTTCCTGGGGTCGTAGATCATGATTTATGGGGGATCCATTCCTATCATTTTTTTGCTACCATTTGGGCTGTAGTATTGTAACAGACAACCCCTCAATACATAGGTACATAGATATACATAGGTGCACACAAATTTCTGATTTATATATTAAGAAGATGGTAATTAGTGGCAATCCTTGTACAGTCCTTTAATTTTGCAAAGTTGACTTCAGTGATCTAGCGGGAATGGGTGTACCCATCACGGTAAATCCTTGGTTTGGAAATTATAAATAGGGAAAGCCTCCAGATTTTCTCCCTTCTTCCTACTGAAGAAAGTTTGCTTTAATGAAGCGGCTGTGGTAGGACACCTCTTTATACAACCAGAGGTATAACCTCCCTCGCCGTTTCGGTGTTATCAACAGCAGCTACTTATTTGTCCTTACAAGAATGAGAGCACCCCGATAAATTTTTTTTTTTTAATTTGGCTTAACGTCTCTTTAACATATATTGGTCATTCGAGACGGGGGTTTTACCCTCCAGTCGCTGGAAACTTGCAAACCAGCTACCCACATTCACCTCACCCAGTGTGGGTTGGGCCGGGAAAATAGACAGAATCACGAGGGCGCGAACCAACGTGGATAACCACATGGTACAACCTCGCTGGACGTTGCTTAACTTCAGTGATCTAACGGAAACTGGTGTATTCAACGTGCATTAGACACTGGCAGACAAATATTCACTGGTCAGTTTCTAACTGAGATGATTTAAATGTAAAGTGAATCAGTTTGGGATAGGAAACCAGCTACCTACATTGACCTCACCCAGCCTGGGTTGGGCCGAAAAAATGAGCCAACGATACGTGGTATTCCCAAGCGGTCACCCATCCAAGTACTGACCACGCCCGACGTTGCTTAACTTCAGTGATCTGACGGGAACCGGTGTATTGAACGTGGCATGATCGTTGGCTACCCGATAAAGCTAACGATACGTTGAGTCCCAGCATGACCAATGTTGCTTACCATCATTGATCTGATGTGAGTTATAATATAGTTGGTTTAACAAAAGTTTAAATCACTTCAGCTCTATGTTTAACAACAAAAACTTCAAACCGTCTAATTTTATATTAAAAAGCTATAACTCTCTTTAATTTGTTTTTAATAACCATCACAGTTTAGATAAATTGAAAGTGTCTCTAGTAGATGAACTTTTTATTGGCAGTGTGTAGGTTGAAACTGAAAGTTCTGTAAAGTTACTTGACTTTTTATTACAAAAGAAAGCTGTTGCCAAAATATTTTCAATGAGGACTTTTTGGTACATTTGTGTGAGAGGGAATTATCTGCGATAATTTTTATTTATTACTAGCTGAGTACCCGAACTACGTACCGAGAAGATGAGAGGAAAAAAAAGAGAATAAGTGTGACTTTTATATATGTATTCATATCACTGAGGTTTACCGTTTAAACGCAATCTGAAAACACCTCACATAGATTACATATTTCTTAAACTTTGTTAATGTGGGGAAAACTGTCGAGTTGTTAATCTGTGAGGAACGTGTTGGGAATAGTATTGGGTTAGGTACCAAAATATTAAAATCCCTGCTAAGTTTAGGCCGCGTCGCAGTCCTTCAACTCGCATTTTTGGAACTCAATACTACTCTACAAAAATATGGGATTTTAACCCTGACAGTGCTGATGTCAAATTTGTTCGAAATCAGAGATCAGAGGAACGGTAAAGATTTCTGTAAAGAACATATCATGCATACAAACAATATCATGTATAAAGGATGTAACAAAATTGGATGTCAATACGTATTCTTGAAACCATGTCCGAAAATGCTTCCAGACCAAGCTACAGAGCCTGGAATTTGGAACAAAAATGTCGTTTTTTATCAAAAACTTTGCTTTGACGATTCATAAAAAAAAATGTCACTTACCAAAAGCCTCACTCACTGCCCGAGCGATTCGTTCGAGGCTCAGGCAGTGCAAACAGTCGCCGCGAGCCGATCAAGGTCGAAGTGAATTGCTCGTTCGTGCTCGAGCCTGATACGCGCGATGTCGGGTTTCCGGCGAATCATCAAAGGGACGCTGGTTCGCTGCTCGCTCTGTGTAAACACCCAGGGATTCTTCGAATGGTGTTCTATGAATCTAGTTCTCGCCTAGCTGTTGAAGCATACATGTCTCCCATTTTGTGTGTGGTGTTGTTGCTTTTTATTATTTGACTGATGGAGTGGGAAAATGAAAAGTGCCCTTTGTTAATTTCTCTGAGCACCCAGAGCTGTGTCAGCCAGACCATACATTTTATTTTATTCTGAATAGCCCACTTATCCTCTTTCAAATCCTTCAGCAATAGGGAGTAATTTATTTTCTTTAAAAATGACGACTCCCACATGCGACGCCTTTTCATTTTTCGCT
Source organism: Pachypsylla venusta (assembly GCA_012654025.1). NCBI lineage: Eukaryota > Metazoa > Arthropoda > Insecta > Hemiptera > Aphalaridae > Pachypsylla > Pachypsylla venusta. The sequence continues at coordinate 30,068,381 of CM022880.1, forward strand.
TTTCCTCCGCCTGATGGTCTAGAATGAGGATAATCGCCGCGGAAACTGCAACTTTAGATATGTCATCTGTTCGCTGCGAATCTTCACGAGTAACTGATCGTCAGACATGCTCGAGCAGTGTGAAAAGAGGGCTCTTTTGTTTTCGTGCTCGTTGAAAACTGGCGAGCAACGATCACGAATGCTCGATGCTCGGGCATGTTCGTGTAAACGCCCCTTAATAATGTGTGGCACATGGCTATTTGTGAAAAGTTTTGATATGATCTGGTTTTCAGGGGGTGAATATTTCAGTGTTCGCTGGGATTATTTTTTAGAAAATGCATATCTTTCACAACAATAATATATCTGAATTTTCATTTCAAAAAAATTAAGAAAACGTCTGGAAAACGATCGTGAGGAAAAATTGTGACTCGATACACTATGAAGACGCAAAATGGAACGGATCTTACAATTTAAATTCTCAAATATCTTGTCAGGTTTGGCAATTGTTTAAGAAATGTTCCCCACATGCTTCTCTGTAGCTTGTAGGGGAAGTATTTTCGGACACGGCTTTATAAAGTGAATTCATATTATTTTAATCTCAAGAAAATGTGGTCAACGGATAGACACCGCATTACGAGGATGGTTCCAAAATTTCGTGGCTCGACCAACCAAGGGTTAATGTATTGTTATTTTGGCAATGTTTTTACATGTCTTACACTGTCTACTGATAATACTAACTAAAGTTATCGAGTAGCCAGCGTCTATGGCACGTTGAATACACCAGTTCCCGTTAGATCACTGAAGTTAAGCAACGTCCAGCGAGGTTGTACCATGTGGGTGTCAACGTGGGATCAAGTCCTCGTGATACTGTCTTTTTTCCGGAAGAAGGGAGAAAAAAAATTTATCGAATTTTTTTCAATTTTGATAGGTCATCTTTGTTTAGGTTTCCAGTACATTTTTACTATGTGTTTGGCTCCTCCAGGGCAACGCCCCTGTTCACATCACCGTCATTGCAATGGCTGCTGTGCGAGAGTTTGGCTTCCTTGAGTTAGCTCGCAGTAAAGTACAGACCTGGCCGCGAACGAATATTCGAACTATTATCTGAGCTCTGAGCGGCGTGACTTAATCTCTTCATCACTCCAAAAGTTTGGAGTAATGAAGAGATCAATAATAATAATAATAATATTTATTTATTTACAAAGGTACATAATACAAGTATAAAACTCAATTACATTAAGCACCTGAAAGAGAGACAAAATGAATTTAAGGAAAAATAATAATAACAATAATAATATTCAAAAACAGAAGAAAAAAAAGAAGAAATTATGTTTCCTCGAACATAATATCAGCGACCGTGTTCTTGAAGTTTTGTCGGAGAAAGAGATCAATCTCCGGATGCTGGTTGGCTATAGAAAGAGAGAAAGACCAAGGATTGAGAGGATCATTTGGTGGAATGTGGAATATTTCGGAGAATGATCTTGCGGCCCTTTGACGGACCACAAGATTGAAGTTGGAGAAGAAAGAGTCACACTGTACTTGATCATGAAGACATTTAAACAGAAAGATCAGAGCATTTTGTCTCCTACGAGTTGACAGAGTGAGTATTTCATGATGATGACAGACGTTTTCGTAGGAGTACAAAAGTCGTTTGCGATAGAATAAATCGTGAAGCTTCCCAATGAATGCCTGCTGAACCCGCTCTAGCTGGGCGGGTTCAGCGGGCAACTGCTTTAGAGTATATTACAGTATATATGCTAAATTATTGTTGACGGATAGAAATAGAGATATTACCCAAAAGATGTAAATAATGTATTGAAGTGAAGGGAGATTATGTTGTAAAATAAGACACAGTGACTTTCTTTTTCCTTCTCCGTCTCGGTTATGAAACTGCCTTCGTATGTTACACCCTGTATATTAACATAAATAATTGGAATCGACCACGATAAAAATATTTCCCCCACTTAAAAATTGTGAAAACTAAATATTTAGCTACTTTGTATAAATTTTCCTTTTTTAGGAAAATCTAAACAAACTAATGTACTCCCCAGAGGACTGTTATTTTAATGGAATATATATCCATCTCAGCATCTGAGGCCATTAGTGGTTGGGAGTGACACCAGAACACAGGAAACGGGCCGTTCCCTTTTTTGCTTAACTTTTATATTCTTAAAGGCTGAACAAAAGTACATTCTACATGCATTGCAGAAAGAATAATGAAATAAAACATAAAATGAATAATGTTGCAACATCCATACGACCCACAAGACGTAAACTAGGTTGTAACCAAATTATTTGAAGCAGCTTTATGGACCTTTGCATCAGGGGAAGTCTATTTCAAGTATCGTTGACTATTCCAGGTGTCCGGATAGATTTGATTGCTAAGTTTTGTTTTTGGACGGTATACATTCTGCTTTTGTTGGAATATTGCGAATAGGATGTTAACAAGTGGGAATGTACTTGTTTGTTTAGAAAAATATACTTATTCACGTAGTATGCGTCCCAATGCTCCGCTTTGGGATTGTCACATGCTGGTTCAGTTTTATTTAAAGGATATTGATATTTTGGGGACAAATTTTGAGGCTCCTAGCCGAGTAAAATTAATATATGATCTGTAGATTAAAATATTCATAAATTAGTCCCAAGAATACACCCTTGTTGAAATTTATGAATTTATCCGAGTTGATTTACCCTGTCAACCCAAGGGGGGTCCATGGGGTCCAGACCCCCCACCCGGAAAATAGTTTTTTTTTTCTAATGAAAATGCTCTACTTTGCACGTGACCTTTAATATTTAAAAAAAAATATGTATTTTGAGCACATTATATATATGTTACGGTCCAAGTAGATAATGCGGTAATTGTATACAATGACCGGTTATTGTATACAATTCCCAGAGTCTTTGGTCAAAGTAGGAAATATCCTTTAAAAATCATTTATTTCCTACTTTGACCGGTCATTGTATACAATGGCCAGAGGTGCTTGGTCAAAGTAAGAAATTCAAATTTCAACGATCGACACGCAAGCCCAGTGCGTTTGTTTATCACGAGCATTTTTGATTCCGTTATCAGTCTGCAGTGTTGATTCTTCGAAAGTGATTATATCCTTTTTTAGCGAGCCCCTCTCTTCGACACATGTTTTTTAGTGTCTTTTCTTATCTTTGTGTTTTTTAGTGAACAATAAAGTTATTTTTGAATTGTTTTGTTTATCTACGTTTTCCGCAAGAGTTTAATCGAGGCATGGCCGATCAAACGTTTCCTAACTTCTCTGGGGGGAGGGGGGCGTTTATCTTATTATTTTTTTTATATAAGCGTTAAGATAAAAGTAGGAAATAGATGATTTTTAAAGATTATTGAAATATGAATTTCTTACTTTGACCAAGTAACTCTGGCCATTGCAAATGATTTTTAAAGATTATTCCCTACATTGAACAAGTGACTTTGCGAATTGTATACAATGACCGGTCAAAGTAGGAAATAAATGATTTTTAAAGATTATTTCCAACATTGACCAAGTGACTTTGGGAGTTGTATACAATAACCGTCATTGTATACAATTCCCAATTATCTACTTGTACCGTAACATATACATTATAGTCTTAATGCTATGGTCGTAAGAACCAATTTGAATTTGGGGATGACAAAAGTCAACACAGTTTATAAATCTAGCAGTTTGTGGTCCCATGTAATATTTATCAAAATATTTATTTCTCCAAAGGAAAATATAAACACCGCGTAGGGCACTTAAACATTCGTTTTTTAAATCGTCTGTTTAAGATTAAATTTTAATCATTCTCTGCTGATAAAAAAATTCTAGCAAGTTCTAGTCTTACTTCTGCTCAGGCAGGTTAGACTGGAAACTGACAACATCGCATCGTTCATGTAAGAAGCCAACAACAACATCAACATCACCTTGCATGACCATCATTCTCAGATGTTAGTCCCGGTTTGGCTGTCAATCCTTCGGACACCCTCCCCTCCGAAAAAAATCTTGGGTACGGCCCTGTAGCCTGTTATATTATCTGTTAAATCTTGGGTACGGCCCTGTACCCTGTTATATTATCTGTTAAATCTTGGGTACGGCCCTGTACCCTGTTATATTATCTGTTAAATCTTGGGTACGGCCCTGTACCCTGTTATATTATCTGTTAAATCTTGGGTACGGCCCTGTACCCTGTTATATTATCTGTTAAATCTTGGGTACGGCCCTGTACCCTGTTATATTATCTGTTAAATCTTGGGTACGGCCCTGTACCCTGTTATAT
>CM022880.1:30078377-30102417 GCA_012654025.1 Pachypsylla venusta
TGAAACTTGTGACAGTCATTGTCGGGCGAGGGAGGCATTCACTCTACCCACCGATGTGATAGGTGAAACTTGTGACAGTTATTGTCGGGCGGGGGAGGCATTCACTGTACCCACCGATGTGATAGGTGAAATTTGTGACAGTCATTTGCGGGCGGGGGAGGCATCCACATTGCAAAAAGAAAAGAAAAAAAAAGACAATTGATAAATCACATCACAAATTAAATTGAATCTCACAATAAAATTATCATTGAAAAAAGGTCAAGTTCTAACCACTCTTCCAAAAAATTCCGGCCATAAACGTAGTGATAATTATATATTGCTGGGGCCAAGTTTATTCTTGCTGCTGTTCATCCCATACTTAAATTTAGTATTGCCCTTTTTCTGTTTCAATTCTCTTAAAGCAATATCTACTTTGCATTTGGTCAGTTTTTGGAGAATCGCAAAATATTATCTAACTTTTTATAAACTGACCAAGTGTAAAGTCGGTATTGCTTTAAAAGAATTGAGACAGAAAAAAGGCAATAATTAATTTAAGTGTGGGATGAACAGCAGCAAGAATAAACTTTGCCTCAATATATTAGATATCACTAAGTTCATGGGCGGAATTTTTTGGATGAGTGGTTGGAACTTGTATTGAAATTGAGGCAGGATTTTGTTTCATGTTGAGGATTTTACAATGAATTAATACAACCTATCCTGTATTGAAATTGAGGAAGGATTTTGTTTCATGTTGAGGATTTTACAATGAAATAATACAACCTATCCTGTATTGAAATTGAGGAAGGATTTTGTTTCATGTTGAGGATTTTACAATGAAATAATACAACCCATCCTGTATTGAAATTGAGGAAGGATTTTGTTTCATGTTGAGGATTTTACAATGAAATAATACAACCCATCCTGTATTGAAATTGAGGAAGGATTTTGTTTCATGTTCCAAATGAAAACATTAAAGCCATACATATTGCTTCAATATTGTAATGATAAGAGTGTCCATAATCTCATTTAAAAGTGGAGACAGAGGTAACTGAATATGAGCATGTTTGTTTTGACTGGCATGTGTTTGTTTATGACTTTCATGAACTTTGATTTTTTTTTCATCATTGGGTGACAGATTTGACTGCAACTCGGGAATGAGTCTTGTTCCATCATCATTAGCATCAGAGATATTGTTATATCCATTTGAAAGGCACACGAGAAAACCTAAATAATAAAAATTAAAAAAAAAAAATATGTCCAATATACTTTTTTCATAAACCACCCGTATTTCTCACGCTAATATGATTTCATATGAACTATGTTAGTTTTTCTTTTGTTCATTCAGGACTGTGCTGGGTTTTTACCTGTGTACACACTACACATCCTTTCCACCCAAATATCTTCCCACTGAGTTAGTCGTTCATGTATAAGATTGGGGATAACAGTTCTATTTGATTATACGGGGTGTCCATAAAGTCTCACCCCACCCCCCGTATCTCGAGAATGGCTGAAAATATAAGAAAACGCAAAACACGTATCCCTTAGATTTTAGGGGGATTAATTTTGGACTAAAAAAATTTTGGCCTCGGCCAGCCGTTTAGGCTCTAGACTTTAGGAATTCTCTGAAAGAGCGGTTCTTAGAATCAGCACCTTATTCCTTTGGAGATTTTACGGGGTGAGGGCTGGGGGAGCATTGAATTTGAATTGAAGATTTTTTTCTTTTTCATTTTTCTTAATCTTCTTCTTCTTTTTCACTCTGCTCCACACTGCTCTACTTGTGTATTATTTGGTTTTATTTTTTATTTACATTGTATTTTTTTTTTATTATTTCATTTACATTTTATATTGTACACGCCAAAAGCCAATTTTTACAATAAAAGTAAATTATTATTATTATTATTATAAAGAAATTATTATTATTAAAAATTATTATTATTATTATTATTATAAATATTGAGACCAAATTAACAAGAATTTCATTTGAAGAGTTACAAATGCATTAGAGGTAGCATAGTCCAGCGGATTATTTAAAAAAGTAATAAATCTCAGAAACAACCCTTTCTTTCTGCTATAAAATTCAACATAAATCAGTCAAATATATTATTTATTATTCGCTCAGGATTTAAAGTTTATATTTATATTTTCTGTAAGCCCGAAAGTTTAGAAGTCTAACTTTATGTGACATAGCAACACGAGGCAAGCTTTTTATTTTTGATTGAGTCAAGATTTTATGAATAGGAATTCAGAAATATCAACTGATTGTAGTTAATGTATAAATAGGAAGGAAAGTATCTCGTTCATCCCGGACGTGAATGCCCCTATAAATAGGAAGAAAAGTATCTCGTTCATCCCGGACGTGAATATACCTATAAATAGGAAGGAAAGTGTCTCGTTCATCCCGGACGTGAATATACCTATAAATAGGAAGGAAAGTATCTCGTTCATCCAATAATTATAATATTGAATAATTAATCTATAATTACAAGGACTTTAAATTAAAATGAAGAAAGAAGTTTAGAAGCTTTCGATCTGGAGAAAAAAATCTGAAAGTATAAAATGGAGGAAAGCTGCAGATTTGTAACAACCCGGCCACTGAGATGGGTATAGCTAATAAAGTGACAAACGGAGATATCCTAAGAAGAATGGAAGAGTAGAGAGAAGATTTAAACACCTTAAAGAAAAGATCATGGAAGTTCATTGGGCATAACTTGAAACATGAAAACTTTGTAAAGAAGGAATGACAGATAGAAAACACCTAGGACCAGGAAGATCACTAATAAAAAAGCAGTCGCTACCTCGCAGCCTCGCACCCAAGATCATTTATAGGGATGGAGATAGAAATACATGTACAAGCACATCACAATAAAAAAAATATAATTAATATAAAACATCTAAAATGGAAACTATCGAATTAAAGATAATTTTAAAAAATTGGACAATTTGAGAGATATCAGTGTCAGAGTACTCAGACTCGTGATCTGGACCAAGAGTCAATGATCGTAACAACCCGGCCACTGAGATGGGTATGAGGTGCTAAAATGGTGGGAGGCTCAATAATAAATTGTGTTGCAAACTAGCTACTTCTCAATTAAATAAGCTCATATTTCTCCAAATATTTCAATTAGGTATATAAAAGTTAGTGTATAAGTCGTCAATATTTTTTTCTTGTATTTTCATTGGTTGCTCATATTTGAACAAATCAGAAACGAGGAAACCAAGGCCCATAGGCGGTTTTAGGGGGCTTCAGACTCCATAATTTTGCGGTTGTTCAGGCAAAGAAAAAAATTGAGCCCGTGAGGGCAGCCTCACGATTTTTAGGCTGGAACCGCATATACCATCAAGGATCCATGTTTCTTTAACGAAAGCTCCAAAAATGTCAGCTTTATCAAATTCAAACAAAAAAACTCTGCCAATGTGACACATGGGGCTATTATTTTTCTAACAAAAAAATACCCCCCCAAAAAATTGAGGGAAATATTCCAAATCTGGGGCGTAATTAGACCCTAAATTTGACATATACCTACTAAATTTGAAGTCTCTAGCTCTTACCATTCTCTTTTTAGACAGGATTCATTAATCCTGTCCCGCTTTAAAACGGTAAAAACCGCCAGCGGTCTATTTGATTGAACCCAAAAGTTTCGGATCTAGCTGGGACCCCAAATATAAGATACATACTGAAAACCACTAAAAAGCGCAAAAATCGCCAAGGGTGTATTCGATTGCACCCAAAGTTTCTGGGCACAATTAGAGCCCAGATGGGACCTATATACCAAATTTCATCCAAATCGGTCAACGCTAAGTGGCGAAAGTACCCATCACGGCGTACGGCGCGGCGGACAAACGGATTTTTTTTTATTCGATTTTTGGATTCTACGTACCATTTTTGGATTCTACGTACCTTGCCTATATACCAAATTTCATCCAAATCGGTCAACGCTAAGTGGCGAAAGTACCCATCACGGCGTACGGCGCGGCGGACAAACGGATTTTTTTTTTATTCGATTTTTGGATTCTACGTACCTTGAAACGTATAATATCAAATTTTGAGGGGGTTAATTTTTTTTTGAAAATAATAAACCAAAAAATATAGAAATTATAGAAAATAAATTACATACAAAAAAGTTTTCTGAAGAGAAACTAGAAAGTTCGGGTTTTATTTAGTGGAAAATTATATTTGAAAATGAATGATGAAAGTTCGAATTTTCACCACCAGGGGGAAAATTTATTCCAAACATTTTGTAATGAAGTTAGTTACGCAAGGGGACGCACTGTGTGCGGATGGGATCTTCAAGTAAATACAGTTCGTATAATTGTTTAACTAGTTGGGATAGTTACGACAGAATACCGAGGTAACATTTTTTTAATGTATTCATTTTTTTTACATCCTCCCCTCCACATTTCCCCTCTTCTCGTTTTTTTTTTTTTTTTTTTTTTTTTTAATCTCCTCATTTTATTTAAAATTGGTCAAGGGCTTGACCTGCTTTATATCAATTTCATAAAACTTTTCGAATTTGTCTTTATTGCTTGAGGACATTTTCCGGCAAACTTTTTTTTAATTTTTCTAGAAGTACCTAATATAAATATTTATTTAAAATTAATTTTTGGTAACTTTCTATGTTTCACGGATGGTCTCATAACGTCAATCCTCATTTCTGACCTTAGTGGTCAGAATGATGTGTGTTTCTTCATATTATGTATTAAGTTGACCGAAAATACAATATTATCTTCTTACACTGAAACTACTTCAACGACTTTTTGGGGAGATAGAAAGCTAAGGTATATTTTCAAATACCTATAAATAAATAGGTACCGAGATCGCATTGGTATTTCGACACGAAATATTATTCTCATTTTTTCTAATAATTTTCAAACGATGGTTTTAAGGAGCATCCGCATACAATACACTATACAGTGAAAGTGTCAGTGCTCCGACGCCGTACCGTGATCTTCACAGTGATATATAAAATAATTTTTGGCTGAGAAAAACTGTGACGAGTGTTATTAAAATCCCCCCAAAAAAAAACACTTCGTGTGCAAAAAGACGCCAAAGGAAATGTCTCTACCAAAAGCCAAAAATTCAAGTGACTCATATAGTGATATCATATGAGTGGCAAGTTCAGGTCACCTGAAAAATATTTGCCCCCAAGGGTGATTCGAAAGCTACAAACAAAAACTACAATCTACTTTTTCCCTGGGGTACTTGGCACACATTTTTTCTGAATATTAATGCGTGTTTTTCTACTAACTATTCACTAACAGCTACTTACATTGACCAGAGTCACGAGGCACGTACCAGTGAATGGGGAGATGATAAAGAGACGTTATAAGCAAAAAATAATCTTAACCCTAGGATTGCCAAGCTCTATTCAATTACGTGCATTGCCAAGGGGGGGGGGTGGTACAAAGTACCCGCAAACAAAATAAAGGATAAAATGATTTTTTTTTATTTCAATAAGTCGCTATTACTTTATTATAAACTAAAAAAATATAAACTAAATAAATTATTATCTTACATAAAAATAAAATTAAATCCCAGAAATAAAATAATGTAAATGAAAATTAAAAAAAATCGCTAGACCCTAGGAAATCTTTCTGAACCAGAACTTTGTCCTTCCTGACATCCCACACAGACAAAAGTCTTTTGAGAGTGTTTTCACACACTTATTTCTTACAGGTGATACATAATTAGATATTTTAGACAATTTATGGTAGCTTTTAATGGTAGTTTTAGACCCGCGCCCAAAGTTTGGCTTCAATATCATCCCTTAGAAGGCTTAGAACATACATATTTTTATATACTATGATGGAAAATATTGTTTGTGACAATTATTAAAGGTCTCATTAAAATAAGTATCATAAATTGATTACTATAAGCTTTTTGCTAAAACACGGATACTTTGTACCCCCCCCCTCCTCCCCCTTGGCAATGCTAGGGTTAATATACATATAAAGAAATTTGATGTATGTATACTGTTACAATTTACAATAACATACGTTCGGGGACACCCTGCATAAATTTATTAAAATATTCGAAAGAAACTTATAAATAATATAGGTAGGTAGGTACATAAATATAAATTGGGTTTAGTTTTTAGGTGTGATGGGAGGCGGGGATATAGGTAAAGAGTTGAAGGAAGGGACAGCAAAAACACAAAAAGAAAGAAAAGCAAAAGAAAATGAGAAAGAAAATTCAAATCTAGTTGAAGTTACTCTGACAGTTGTGTTGATACTTGAAGCGTGTGTATGCCTTTGGGAGCTCTTGAGTGAACAAGCGAGTGACAAGAGAGTCTCCTTTTCATTTACCTCTTCAGAAATAAACAAGATAAATCCCTCGTCGGCGTAACAATGTTTTTGCAACACAAAATAACGAGCGTATCATAATTTCAAGGAGGCAACTCCTTTGACTTGAAATTTTCTTGAACAACATTGCAGACAAGGCCGTACCCCCGGGGGGTCCATGGGGTCCAGATCCCCCCCCCGAAATTTCATTTTTTTTTTTTTTTTCATTTATGCATGACTTATGTAATACGTATAGTAAGGTGTAACTCATCATCATCAACAACTATAACAACAACAACATCACCTTCCATGATCATCATTTTCAGGTGTTAAACCTAGCTTGGCTGTCAATTCTTCGGACCTCCCCTCTGGAAAAAAAATCTTGGGTACGGCCCTGATTGCGGATGTAACGGCTCCGACAGTCGTGATCCTGTGGGCTGGGTTAATCGGAAAAAAGGTCTCAAATTAATGCAACACTCGTCTTAGAAGTTAAGTATAACTGAGTAGAAAAAATTTAAAACATTAAATAAAACAAATTCCTTCGCCGCGTCTGTCTGTTCGTTTGCTTGCGATAAATTCAAAAACTACTGAACGGGGTTTCATGCAGTTTCCACCAATGGGTATACGTAATATATAACCAACCCCGGAAAAATGAAACGTTTTCAAGTTGCGGCCGACGTTTGTTTCCTGAATTTTCCGAATTTTGAACGATATCTTAAATTTTGTCGCAACAGCATATCAAATTAAAGCGAGAAAGTTTTAGGCAGTCTTTAAATTTTCAATGAGTTTGCAAAAGTATGACTAGCAATTCTAAAGAATCCTGGTTTGGGCAAAATGAAATTTAGACAATTCAAATTGTTTGGTGAAAACGGTAAGATATATCGAAAAATTTATAGGAATTGACCCCCCCCCCCNCCCCCCAACACCATAGGCTCAGACCCCAGAAAATTTATCGAAAATTTACAACCGTTTTCTGCCGATTTTAAGATTTTTGTATGGGAAATAATTGAATACTATTAGCACGGGAACGACCATGCCTCTTAGGTTCCATGCGTAGCGGGCACAGCCTGCTGGGTAAATCCATATCCATACTAATATATAAATGCGAAACTAACTCTGTCTGTCTGTATGTATGTATGTATGTTACGCTTTCACGCTTAAACTACTGAACCGATTTTGATGAAATTTGGTACGGAGATAGACTAAACTTTAGGAAAGGACATTGGCTACATTTTATCGCGAAAAAAAGGGGGTTGGAACTATAAACGGCCATGCCTCTAAGGCGCCAAGCGAAGCGGGCGTATTCTGCTAGTATTAAAATAAATTACAAAGATGTGTTCAAAATGCTGTCAGTGAGCTGCTATAAAAGATGTAGAAGAACTCAGAGAAACGTTCATGCCAACTTTATCACTTAGAACGTCCCGAGAGTTGCTTGAATTTGTCCCAAGATACCTCTTTGCTATTTTCTCTTCTCATTGGAAAGTCTTGACTTTAAAATATATCGTAGAAGTACCCAAGGTTAAGAATTTTTAAAAAAATAAATACTGGGTTTCTACAGCATCACAATTCTTGATTGCTGATTAGATAATGGACCTGACTTGCATAGTGTGATCTGCTCTGTATTCTGTATCTCTATCCTTATTCATCTTCCCGGTCAACCAGAGTGCAATGTTAGGCCGGCCATACACGCACCGATAAGTCTGTGCAGACTTGTCGTTTACAGACTTATCTGCGCAGACAAATCTGTCGTGTATGGCAGGATCATAGAGTTCGATATCTGCACAGATCTGAAAATCGGACACAAAATCTGTGCAGATCCTGCCATACACGATAGACTTGTCTGTGCAGATAAGTCTGTACAGACAAGTCTGTCGGTGCGTGTAAGGCCAGCCTTTTCATCCTGATCTGTTTAAATCTATCCAAATCAAGTTTCCATTTTCTTGTAGAAATGTTTTCGTTTACATTTAAGTTTCAATTTAATGTCGAAATAATAGAGACAAGATTGCCTCTGTAGCAATAGTTTCATTGCGATTTGCTTTGAATAGTTTGAAACTAGCCTGCTTATAAAGGTAGAGGCGTGCCTGTTTTTGATAACTTATCAGCTAAATAATATAACTGTTTTTTTTTTATTAGATAATATGTTTTGTTTTAATGAATTTGATGACTTTATTAGGTTTTTTGTTTGAAGGATTATTTTAAATATTTTAATTTTCGTATTTTTCAAAATAGATTTGAAATCTTTTTGTTATCTTCTTTTTGAGGTAAAGTTACTTGTTGAGTTAGTAACTCTTGTTCAATCTGAATTATAATTAATACTACATGCACAGTATGTTTTTAGTGATGTGATAATGTGTGCGATACTGTGGATCTATTGAGTGGTCTTCTGCACTAAATGTTGTATAAAGTCAAGTGTGATTTTTTAAAGAAAAAATAAAATGTTTATTGTGTTTGACTGAAACTATATTAGACCGATCATACCACGTTGAATACACCAGTTCCCGTCAGATCACTGAAGTTAAGCAACGTCGGGCGTGGTCAGTACTTGGATGGATGACCACCTGGGAACACCACGTATCGTTGGCTCTTTTTTCCGGTCCAACCCAGGATGTGTGAGGTCAATGTGAGGAGCTGGTTTGCAAGTTTCCAGCGAATGGAGGGTAATACCCCCGTCTTGAATGACCAATAGATGTTAAAGAGACGTTAAGCCAAATCAAAAGAAAGAAAAAAAAGAGAGAATTTCAAAATCTATTTATTTTCAAACATAACACGATACTCCAGCATCAATGGCACGTTGAATACACCAGTTCCCGTTAGATCACTAAAGTTAAGCAACGTCCATCGTAGGTTTGGGCCTCGTGATTCTGGCTGTTCCCGGCCCAACCCATGCTAAGTGAGGTCAATGTGGGGAGTTAGTCTGAAAGTTTCCAGCAAATGGAGGAGAAAACCCGTAATAAAATATTTGGTGTGAATACCACACAACTTTCCGTACATATAAAAAGAAGAAAATATTGTAACGGCCTGAAATTTTCGATGTCGAGTTTCCAATGCTAAAACACGTTTTGAAGTACCCAGAGCGGAAATATAATTATATATTACACTTCTTGATATATCACACTTCAACCTAAGTTGTATTTTTCAATTTCTTAGTTTCATTTAGGATATGCGAAAACCGCTAAAAAGCGGCATAAAACCGCCAACGTTATATTAGATTTCCACCAAATGCCGTTCATGGCTTAAAACTGACATACATACCAAATTTCAAGTCTCTAGCACTTACCGTTCTTCAGATATCTTGTTCACAGAGAGACGGACAGACAGACATACACACACGGGCCAATGGCTGAAACTCGAGATTTGGGCTTTGGGGACTCCAAAACGTGTTTTGGCATTGAAAACTTGACATCGAAAATTTCAGCCCATTACAATACTTTCCTTTTTATAGGATAAGGAAAGTAAAAAGTAGATGTTAAAGAAACGTTAAGTCAAAAAAACTCTGCCAATGTGACACCTAAGTTTATTATTTTTCTGGCAAAAAAAAAAAAAATTGGGGAGGTTCTCGTGACGATTTCAAATCTGGGGCGTAATTAGACCCTAAATTTGACATACCTACCAAATTTGAAGTCTCTGGCTCTTTTTAGACAGGATTAATGAAAACCGCTTTAAAGCAGTAAAAACCGCCAAATTTCACATCTCTAGCTCTTACCATTCTCCTTTTAGACAGCAATACTGGAAACCCCTAAAAAGCGGCAAAAATCGCCAAGGGTGTATTCGAGTTTCGGGGCAAAATTAGAGCCCAGATGGGACCTATACACCAAATTACATCCAAATCGGTCAACGCTAAGTGGCAAAATAGCCCATCACGGCGTACGGTGGACAAACGGATTTTTTTTTTTTATTCGATTTTTGGATTCTACGTACCTTGAAACGTATAATATCAAATTTTGAGGGGGGTATTTTTTTTTCCGTGACGATTCCAAAGGTTTGTTATTGAAAATAATAAACCAAAATATTATAACACGATGAGAGGGCAAGAAAATGTTTGTTTTTTTCGTAAATCTCAATGAATGAAAAGAATTCAAAACTGAAACAACGCAACGCTCCAACTCAGAATTCGCCTTATTCTTGTATCAATCCCATAGCACTCTCAAGGAAAGTTGCGATTTACCGTGGAGGTCCATATGCTCTTCCAGATATCTTTTTGACTTGATGCGTGGGCGTAGGAAGGGGGGCAGGGGGGGCAGCTGCCCCCCCTAGAAATTCTAAAGNCCCCCCCCCTAGGCCAGATGCTGGCTACGCCCTTGACTTGATGCTTCTTCATTAAGTTGTGGGTCAGTAAATAAAATTCAAGTCATGTTTCACTTTCAGGCCATTTTGTGTGTTTGACCTTGTCAAAGTTTGGGTGAATATGTTGTGATGGTGGCCAATAATATACGAATAGAAGAGAAAGTATAAATAAAAAGGTAGAAAATAAAATAGCCGTCAAGGGAATTTGAAAACTTTAGGTAAATGGTAAAGGTTATAATGTAAACAAATGATTGTACTATTTAGGTATTATACTGTTGAATGTGTGGATACAAGAAACATACAGGCTGTACCAAAATTGAGGCTAAAGCCAAATATCCTGAGTCCAAATACTAACAGATATCAAAAAATTGATGAGAATGTATCCCCCCGAAACCATAAGCTGGAACCCCAGGAAAAATATCAGAATTCAAAAATGTTGAACCGTTTTCGAGTTACGGCCAATTTTTCTATTTTTGACCGAATTTAGCCGGTCTTGGTCCGATATCTTAAATTTTGTCGCGACAACATATCAACTCAAAGCGAGAAAGTTTTAAGTGGTCTTTTAAACTTTAATTTAGAACATAGTTTGCAAAAAACGGTCCAACCGTTTTCGAGTTATGGCCCTTTATTCGATTTTTGTAAGGGGAATCATAGAAACAGCTAGTTTACAATAAACTATTAAATGCGTGGATACAAGGAACATACAAGGTGTACCAAAATTGAGGCTAAATCTAAATATCTTGAGTCCAAATAAAAATGTATTTACAATAGATACCGAAATTTACAATAAATATTTTTGTTTCAGGAAAGATTTTAAATATTTTAATTTTCGTCGGATCGACTTTTTCAAATTTAAATTGAAAAAGTCGATCCGACGAAAATTAAAATATTTGAAATCTTTCCTTAAACAAAAAAACCTAAAGTCGCCAATGACACTCCTTTATTATTACAATAAATATTTTGCAATAGATTTGCTAGTATTTTAGATGGCAGAACAATTTTCCCGATAAACGTAAATACCGTGTATATGTACACCAGCGAGTCCCAACCTGCGACCCGCCAAGCTTTTCGAGCGGCCTGGCGCTGATTATGAGGTTAGCTACTGTGTGACCTGCGGTTTTGTACCCAATTTTGCAATTTTCATTGTTCGGGTAAAAAATAATAAAAATAAAATATAACTCTTTTTGATCATACTACAAAACATCTCGTCGGTCCTACCTATTTAACTATTGAAATATTAAATGTCTCTTGTTCATGTGTAAGGAGTGCAATCTCGCGAGCACCGATTCCAGCGTAACATGTGTGGACGTGTTTTGAACAGGAACATGCATGAAATGTGAAAAGTGTTTGCGTTGCGATCGACTGGACTTCTGGAGCCGGCGCAGGGGAATTTTTTCAGTCTGTCACTCAGTGCAAGTTGCTTACTTATTTCGTGTAGTGTCCTATCTTTTCATATTTCTTATTGTATGTATTTTGCGTACTGCGGCCGCGGGAAGTTTGAGAAACTTAAATATGGCCCGGTGAAAAAAAAAAAGTTGAGTATGGCTGATGTACACCTACATATTAACGTCATACACCCCTCGTAACGTATGTATATCCCTGTCGTTGAACAAGGGACTATCTTGATACTGAAAATTTCTGAAACAAAAAAATCCACAATGCAGAAGTGTATTACAATTGAATATCAGATTAATGCGTCGTTTTGTTGCGAAAATGGGTTTGAACTTATATCTGAACAATCTGAAAAATTTATGCACTGGTGAATGAACATGTTTTATATTATGAACAGGAGAAAAACTAACGAAAGTTCATATGAAATCCTATTTGGCTAAAAAAAAAAAAAAAATGGATCGTATGCCAAAAGTGTTTTGAAATTTCTCATTCCTCCACTGAAAAAGAAATAGTTGCTGAAACTTGGGTTTTTCGCATGGGCCGTTCGATACAATAAAATTATTACTTCTTATAAATAAAGAGGAACATGATCTCTGTAGCTATTGCTTTCCATTGTGATTCACTGTTACTGGTATGTTTAGAGGTAGCAACACACGATCTATGTAGCAATATCCTAGGACCAAATAAAGAGGAACATGATCTCTGTAGCTATTGCTTTCCATTGTGATTCACTGTTACTGGTATGTTTAGAGGTAGCAACACACCATCTATGTAGCAATATCCTAGGACCAAATAAAGAGGAACATGATCTCTGTAGCTATTGCTTTCCATTGTGATTCACTGTTACTGGTATGTTTAGAGGTAGCAACACACCATCTATGTAGCAATATCCTAGGACCAAATAAAGAGGAACATGATCTCTGTAGCTATTGCTTTCCATTGTGATTCACTGTTACTGGTATGTTTAGAGGTAGCAACACACCATCTATGTAGCAATATCCTAGGACCAAATAAAGAGGAACATGATCTCTGTAGCTATTGCTTTCCATTGTGATTCACTGTTACTGGTATGTTTAGAGGTAGCAACACACCATCTATGTAGCAATATCCTAGGACCAAATAAAGAGGAACATGATCTCTGTAGCTATTGCTTTCCATTGTGATTCACTGTTACTGGTATGTTTAGAGGTAGCAACACACCATCTATGTAGCAATATCCTAGGACCAAATAAAGAGGAACATGATCTCTGTAGCTATTGCTTTCCATTGTGATTCACTGTTACTGGTATGTTTAGAGGTAGCAACACACCATCTATGTAGCAATATCCTAGGACCAAATAAAGAGGAACATGATCTCTGTAGCTATTGCTTCCCATTGTGATTCACTGTTACTGGTATGTTTAGAGGTAGCAACACACCATCTATGTAGCAATATCCTAGGACCAAATAAAGAGGAACATGATCTCTGTAGCTATTGCTTCCCATTGTGATTCACTGTTACTGGTATGTTTAGAGGTAGCAACACACCATCTATGTAGCAATATCCTAGGACCAAATAAAGAGGAACATGATCTCTGTAGCTATTGCTTTCCATTGTGATTCACTGTTACTGGTATGTTTAGAGGTAGCAACACGCGATCTATGTAGCAATATCCTAGGACCAAATAAAGAGGAACATGATCTCTGTAGCTAATATTGCTTCCCATTGTGATTCACTGTTACTGGTATGTTTAGAGGTAGCAACACACCATCTATGTAGCAATATCCTAGGACCAAATAAATAGAAACATGATCTCTGTAGCTAATATTGCTTTCCATTGTGATTCACTGTTACTGGTATGTTTAGAGGTAGCAACACGCGATCTATGTAACATCATAAATCTGTAGATTATGATTTACTAGTAGATATGTTATGTATTACTATTATATATTACTAGTATATAAAGTCAAGCAGAAATAATAAAAATGATTTTTTGCTTAAATCGGGCCATGTAGCTTGAAGATAAAGGTAGCATCTACAGACTTATGAAGTTCATATTGCTACATAGATGGTGTGTTGCTACCTCTAAACATACCAGTAGCCGTGAATCGCAATGAGAAACTATAGCTATACAGAGATCGTGTTCCTCTTTATTCGATCCTAAGATATTGGGCTTTCATTTTTCACATCAATTTTGTCGCACTCTGAGCTCTTTGCATATGTGTGGTGGAATAATTGATTCAATGAAATGTAGAACCAAAATAAATCTTTATCTGTCAGGTAAATAATTGGAAAAAAACGGAAATATATATCTTTTGGATTATTGTTTTACTACCTTGGACGGATGGTATTCTTTACTGATCGAGAAGTGGAGTGTTCTTCAGTTCCTAATTTCAAACCTGAATTTGAAAATTATACAGTAGCTCAGTTGGTTGAGGCGGAACCAGGAGACTGTTGGTTCGAATCCAACTCTATCCCCCCTCTTTGACACCTGTAACCGCCCCGGCAGCTGTAATCCTAAGGGGTTGGGATACTTCTAAAGCAAGAGTTATTTGTAAATCATTTGTGCACTCGTCACTATAAATATAGAATCCGAAGGGTCCCAAATTTGACTCCAACTCTCGCCTTAGAATTCAAGGATAAGTGAACGTGTACAAAAGTTAAAGAATTAAATAATTCCTTGGTTAGATAGTAATATTAATAATAATTAGATTTTTATTAAATAATAAAATTAAAATACAAGATGTTTCAAATGTTCTCTGAGAGCTATTGGAAGGGATTGTAATTTAAATGATGTAGAAGGACTTACGTGAGGAGATCAAACAATCATACTCTGAGAACCGTTCACTTTCAACTGCCCCGAGAGTTGGTAGAATTTGTCCCAAGAAACCTTACTCCCCTCTTTCCTCTGATGGCCATTTTCTTTCTTTAGATAAACCATTAACACTAAATAATATTGGGTGTCTCTGGTGACAAATCTACCGCCCTCAAAAAAATGA
The DNA here is from genome assembly GCA_012654025.1 of Pachypsylla venusta. NCBI lineage: Eukaryota > Metazoa > Arthropoda > Insecta > Hemiptera > Aphalaridae > Pachypsylla > Pachypsylla venusta. The sequence continues at coordinate 30,093,291 of CM022880.1, forward strand.
GCCTGCCCTCAGGTTCCAAGTTTATACACAACAATATATTATGGGTGTCTCTGGTGACACACCAGATTGGAAATAGAATCTTTAGGGCGTCTATTAAAAATATATACATATATGTATACTGAATTTGAAAATTTCTAGCAGTTCAAAGTTATTTGGGGAGGAGGGTTGCACGGTCGGTCTGCATATTAAATCTAAATCTTTGAATAACATGTTAATTATAAGTGATGTTAAAAAATATTAACTATTAAATAAATTAAATTTAAACAAAACACATACCAANTGTTCCCAGGCGGTCACCCATCCAAGTACTGACCACGCCCGACGTTGCTTAACTTCAGTGATCTGACGGCAACTGGTGTATTAAACGTGGTCATACCACGTAGATGGGTTCAACGCCACGATGCTGTTATGGTATATATTTTATACAGCCAGCCACTCCCCCGAAAAGAAATCCTGTGTACGCCCCTGACTTACCATAACTATATGGTTAAAATTTCGAAGTGATATTTTTGAGTAACGCAAGAGAAAATATTTGAGGGTGAATTAGAAGACGAGGTCTCCAAAGAACAAGCATACGGACTTGAAATAAAATAAATCGATACTTGGAAATAAAATAATATCGATCATTTAAAACATATGAAAATTAACTATAATCAATTATTGTAACTATTTTTGTATTTCATCACTTTTTCATTTATTTTATCGATACTAAAAACCTCAAAATTTGAAGGTACCATGTTCGACGACAATATATTGATCACCTTTTAATTATTTACGTGCTATGCCAACCTGTATCAAATTTTCAAAGCATAATATCAAAGCAAACAATTTCCTTTTTACAAATTTTTCAATTCCATTTTTTTTCATCCTCTCAACCTGGAAAATGAAAGCTGTGAAGCAAATAACGCGATAATAGAAAATTAATTTTCAAAATTTTCTTTCTGAAATTCCTTTGAAAGTGTTATTGCCGGTTATCTCGTGTCTACTTGTCTCATTTTCTTCATTACTTCTTTGGTTTTGTTGTTCGCTCATCATTATTTCATCATGGCTATGTTTGTTTACTTTTACCTCCCACCATTTTCTTGTTTTCAAAGTAAAACAAAAACTTCTTGTTATTTAGGTGCAAATAGAGTCTGAGTAGAAAACCACTTTAAAGTTTAAAATAGGTATAGACCAGGGGCGTACACAAGGGGCTGGCCGGCTATAGACCCCCCTCCCCGATTTTTTTTCGGGATAAGCCATCAAATGTGAAACGCGAGTGCGACGAATGTATATCATCTAACCCTTTTGGAATACTTACATAACAAAGTGCAAAGTTAGGGCGATTTAAATTTTTTTCTACATATTTAATTTTTTTTTTTTACCTTCCCTATCCTATATAAAAGATTTTTTGTATTGTAATGGGCTGAAATTTTCGATGTCGAGTTTTCAATGACAAAACACGTTTTGGGGTCCCCAGAGCCCGAATTTCGAGTTTCAGCTATTGGTCCGTGTGTGTGTGTCTGTCTGTGGGGAAGATATCTCAAGAACGGCAACTGTTGAAATTTGGTGTGTACCTCAGTTTTATGCCATGGACGGCAAAATAAGCTTTTGGTGGTAATTGAATATACCGTTGGCGGTTTTTAGCGTTTTCCCATATCCTGCTTAAAATGAGAACGGCAATAGAAAGAACTTTATATTTGTTGCCTATATTCATATCAATTTCATACAAGAAATTGAAAAATACAACTTGGGTTGAAGTTCAATATATTCCCAAGTAAGACAGGATCCCATAAACTTACAGAGGTTTTCTTAGAGCTCTTGACGATTTCCTCTATAAAAAAAATGCATTCGTAGATAGGAGACCTCCAGGAGGTAAGAGACCTCCTCAGTGATGTGGAAAAACAGAAGAAATCCACCCCCCCCCCCCCACACACACACCCCGAGAAAAATCCTGTGTACGCTCCTGGTATCGACTTTATAAAATAATCATCCTTGTCATGATGTCATACGTTACTATTAGGTTAGTTCGACAAATTTTAGTTTTTAGTCGAAAAATATTAGTTTCGTTCGTTTCATTTGTCTGCACCTATTTTCGTTATGTTGTTCAAAATCGATGTGGAAATAATACAATAAATATCCCGAACTTTCAGCAAAGAGGGAAAAAAAAAAAAAAAATTATAGTAGCGCGATAAAGCGGCCATTGCAAAAAGTGGACCCCTTAGCAGATTTCCTTAAAAAGAATCGCCAATGTATCTCAAAGTAAAAGTGACTTTTTATATCCCTCCTAGAAACCTATTCAAATTTTCAGCTTTTGCCTACGAAATAAAAATTCAAAGGGCCGAAATTTTGTAACCACAAATGACAAAAAGGTGTTTTATAAACCTAAAGATGTGTATTGATGTATACATCTAATATATACAATTCTAGCTAGTTTAAATATAAAAACAATATACCCACTTTAAAAAAAAAAAAAATTTAAATATTTTTGCTAACAAAAAAAATGAGGCACCTAACCCCAGAATAGCACTCAAAATTTCCAGATTTTATCTTTTGTCGTTCGCGAGATATATTGAACTGTTCTAGAATTTTTTACAGTCCCTGTATCTATATAGTACTGTATTTAACTGTTCTAGAATTTTTCACAGTTCCCGTATCTGTATAGTATTGTATTTAACTGTTCTAGAACTTTTCACAGTACCTGTATCTGTATAGTACTGTATTTAACTGTTCTAAAACTTTTCACAGTACCTGTATCTGTATTCTGTATAGTATTGTATTTAACTGTTCTAGAACTTTTCACAGTCCCTGTATCTGTATAGTACTGTATTTAACTGTTGTAGAACTTTTCACAGTTCCTGTATCTGTATAGTATTGTATTTAAATCAACTAAACTGAACTATAAAATAGTCATACGATAAATTAGAGTAAATGGACCAAAATAATAGTATGTAAATTTTATGAATTCATCCATCCATCACAAATGAATTTAAATTTTGATTGAAAAGTAAACAACAACATTTGTTATTCCTATGCTCGTCTGAATGAAATTACAACTCGAGTTATCTGTTCAAGAATAAAAATTGTATATACAGCAATTTGAGAAAGCTTTTTACCGAAACATAAATAAATATATTGATGTTATTCTTGATTGAAGTGAAATGCTAAAACAACCATAAAAAACATAAAACATATAAAATGAAAATAGATACAGAATATTCCAACATGATATAATACCTATGTATCAAAGAGAATAGAGATGAAGTAAGCTTTGAGATCACAATAAGAGAAGAACACAAATGCAATTTGCTTACTGAGAAAATTGCAAGAAGATTTAGTTGGAAAAGGAGCCCAAATAGAATTGAGAACGGAGGCATGAGTGTGCAGAAAGTTGAAGATTTAGTTGGAAGAGGAGCCCAAATAGAATTGAGAACGGAGGCATGAGTGTGCAGAAAGTTGAAGATTTAGTTGGAAGAGGAGCCCAAATAGAATTGAGAACGGAGGCATGACTGTGCAGAAAGTTGAAGATTTAGTCGGAAGAGGAGCCCAAATAGAATTAAGAACGGAAGCATGAGTGTGCAGAAAGTTGAAGATTTAGTTGGAAGAGGAGCCCAAATAGAATTGAGAACGGAGGTATGAGTGTGCAGAAAGTTGAAGATTTAGTTGGAAGAGGAGCCCAAATAGAATTGAGAACGGAGACATGAGTGTGCAGAAAGTTGAAGATTTAGTTGGAAGAGGAGCCCAAATAGAATTGAGAACAGAGACATGAGTGTGCAGAAAGTTTTTAGTTGGAAGAGGAGCCCAAATAGAATTGAGAACGGAGGCATGAGTGTTCAGAAAGTTAAAATTGTAATCCAGCTGGTCATGTCCACGCTAACTGGAAATACTGTCTTATTAATCGGTTATAATAATAAAGACAAGCACCTGGGAACCGCAAACTTCGAAGCTTTATTATTGTTTTTTTCAGTTGTCATTTGGGCACAATTTTTTAATTTTTTTTTTTGCTATGACCAGATTAGGATGCCCCTGTTTTCGAAATTGCAAGGAATACATTTAAGCGGGAACCGAGCACACGATCAACCTTCTGTTGAATGGCTCTTTTAAGGTTTTAAGTAAATCTTCAGTTTGATCAAATCCTTATAATCTTCGCAAATGGTATGACGAGGATATCTTCAGTGGACTTTGGCCTTTAAAATTGATGTTGAACTCATTCACAGAGGGTGAGGATACACCACTCTACTCTGTAAATGTTGCTTCAAGAGCAATTCGTAATGAAACTTTTATTTTGTATTTTAAAATTTCTTTTACTATAAAGGCTGTAAATGCTATACTTTAACTCTCCAAAGTGCTATTTAACTATACTATACGTATTGTATATAAACACAGGGATGTATACAGAGCAATCGGATGGGGGGGGGGGGNTTATTTTATCCGTTCCCGGTTTCGAAGTCGTAACTCTGGAATGGCTGGCCACACCTTTGCAGAAAATGTCCTAAAATAAGGACTAAAGGGCCACCTAAAACTTTCTCGCTTTGAGTTTATATGTTGTCGCGACAAAATTTAAGATATGGGACCGTGACTGTCCGATTTTGGAGAAGAAATTAGAAATTTGACGGTAACTTGAAAACGGTTTGACATATTTTAGTTCTGATTTCCTGGGGTCGTAGATTTGATTTGGGGGGGGGGGGGCNGGGGGGGGGGGGTCATTCCCATCAATTTTTCGCTATCTGCTACCTTTTGAGCTGTGGTAACACACAACGCCGCATATATAGGTACACACAAATTTCTTATTTATATATTAAGATATGCATACCTATTCGTTCAATTTTAAACACAAATTATTAGGAAAATGATACCATGTATTTTTTTTGTTTCAATGAAAAATAGTCTGGGGGGATCTCCCCTTCGGCCCTCCTGGATCCGCCCCTGTTTAAACAAGACATTAAATCTTGGGGAAATGAAGGGGCGTAAAATTGTTTGGTTGACAGTAAAGTAAAAAATTTATTACCTTGATGCAGCTTACAAGTAGCGGATAGGAGAACCTTTGACATCTTCATCACAGAGAGTGCTGCTAATTATAGGTTGGAGGCCACTTTTTAGCGGTTCTGCCTAAAACCAGAATGGAAAGAGCTAGAACTTGAAATTCGGTGCCTATTCATCAACTTCATACAAGAAATTGAAAAATACAACTTGGGTTGAAGTGTAATATATTGTTAGCCGCTAATTAGCGGTTGAAGAAGACACTTTTAATTGAATTCAAATCTATTGTTGGCTGCATATTAACGGTTGCAGACCGCTTTTGGCAGTTCTGTCTAAAACCAGAACGGAAACAGAACTTGTTTAGTATTTTTTTGTTTTCCCCATAATTTGAAGTTCATTGCTTTAGATTGTAACTAAGAGGCTATTCGGATGATTATGTGATCCTATTCCCTACAAAGAAGAGGATCCCATAAACCAACAGGGGATTTCTCAGAGCTCTTGGCGATTTCCTCTAAAAAAAAATGCATCCGTTTTGTTTCCTCCTGGGTGATGTGGAAAAACAGAAGAAATCCAAACCTATTAAAGAAGACAAATACTGAAAGAGTTATCTCTTCAGACAACTTCTTTTAATGTCTCCTTTGGCTGTTAGGAAATTATATAAAAATGGATCAGGAAAGTCGTATGATGTTCACACCAGACTTTTTAGTATACTCGTATACAGGGTGTCCCAAAAGTCCGAGACACCTGAATATCTTTTGAACAGCTTTATGTGGAGCTTTGGAATTTTGCATTTTATTATACCCCAAATTAAACCACCTGATGGTGTGACCAATTTTTCAGGGGCGGGTCCCATGTGGCCCCCAGGGGGCACAACTTTTGTTTTTTAAATACAAACCCCCATCCTGTGATACATTTTCCGAAAGACAGTAGAATTAGAAGTACTTTGCAAAAAAAATTACACGTCTAGCGTGTTTGGTTTCAAAATGGCGGCCATTTGAATTTTCCAAGATATGACTTCCAAGAGTGTCTAAAACTAGGCGAATTTTTTTTCAATGGGATATTGAATGATTGCATAGGACAACAATATTGAGGAACCTGCTTTTTAGACATAATTCTCCTAGTTTTAGACAGTCTTGGATGAGTTGGAAGTCATATCTTGGAAATTTCAAATGGCGGCAATTTGAAAACCAAACACGCTAGACGTGTAAATTTTTCCAATTTCGACACCAAACACGTTAGACGTGTAAATTTTTCCAAAACTTCCAAGAGTGTCTAAAACTAGGCGAATTATTTCTAAAAGTAGGATTGGGTATAATACGATGCAAAATTTCAAAACTCCACATAAAGTCGTTCAAAAGATATTCAGGCGGTCACGGACTTTTGGGACACCCTGTATAGTTGATAAGTTACTATACTATTGAATGTTGAAGTACAATGAACGCCATGGGTTTAATCTCAAAAACATTAAAAAGAACATTGATGAGGAAGAAGGAATAAGGTATTCAAGAATATGATGTGCTATGTTCTACATACCGTAAAATGGAGAAAATATGTTCAGTTTTTAATTTTGAATTTCATTAAAGGTCCTTTCTAATACTTTTTGGGGTTCATATAGGTATTAAAGATTAAACTCTCGATTAACGATGATACTAAAAAAATTCCCTAAGTTTCCGGATTTTGGTTTATTATTTTCAATAATGAACCTTTGGAATCGTCACGAAAAAAAAAAATACCCCCCCTCAAAATTTGATATTATACGTTTCAAGGTACGTACAATCTAAAAATCGAATAAAAAAAAATTGCCGCTTTTTAGCGGTTTTCAGTATTGCTTTCTAAAAGGAGAATGATAAGAGCTAGAGATTTGAAATTTTGTATGTATGTCATATTTGGGGTCTCAGTGGGTTCAATCAAATATACCGCTGGCGGTTTTTACCGCTTTAAAGCGGTTTTCATTAATCCTGTCTAAAAAAAGAATGGTAAGAATAGGTATGATAATTTTGCTCCATATCAATTTTAATAGAAAAATGACAGAGGAGAAAACACATAGCATTCCTTTTTTCTTTTCGTCTTGACCTATAAATAGATGCAGGTAGGAGTTTCCATCTTAAATAGCCATTCAATGAACGATAGACCTCACTCACTGAAGAGAACTGTTAAGCCTCATTTACACTGCCCAAGCATTCGTCGCGAACAGGGGTGACAAATGAGCATTCGTTGGAGGCTCAGGCAGTGTAAACAGTCGCCGCGGGCCGATCAAGCTCGAAGTGAATGCTCGGGCTTCCGCGCGATGTCGGTTTTCGAATAGCTCTGTGTGAACAGCCCGGGATTCATCGAATGGTGTTCTATGAATCTAGTTCTCGCCTAACTGTTGAAGCATACACGTCTCCTATTTTGTGTGTGGTGTTGTTGCTTTTTAGTATTTGACTGATGGAGTGGGAAAATGAGCAGTGCCTTTTGTTAATTTCTCTGTATGCCTAGCACCCAGAGTTGTGTTAACCAGACCATAAATTTTATTTTATTCTGAATAGCCCACTGTTATCAAACCCTTCAGAAATAGGGAGTAATTTATTTTCTTTACAAATGACGACTCCAACATGCGATGCCTCTTTCTTTTTCATCTTTCCTCTACTAGATGGTCTACAATGGGGATAGCCGCGGGTGCCACCTATTCGCTGCACATGCTCACGAGTAACTGATCGTCAGAAATGCTCGAGCAGTGTGAATAGAGGGCTCGTTTGTGTTCGTGCTCGTCGAAAACTGGCGAGCAACGATCACGAATGCTCGATGCTCGAGGATGTTCTGACAGTGTAAACGCCCCTTTAGAAAGTCAACATTCACGAAATTCACGTGTTCGACAATCACTTTTTCAGAATCAATTCTGCTGTAAGGGCCTTTGTTTTGTTTTTTTTTTTAATTAAATGTGTCGCATAAACTGTCTGAATTCTAAAACATTGCGAACATGTGCGGAAATTTACACCCCTGTGAATATTGGAGGCATTAGAGAAGATTATATCATTCTTCTCTAATGCCTCCAATAACAAGCCACCATTTAAAACGTCAGAAATAATTTGTTCTCGACATGATTGATGAAGGATTGATAATCTACGGTCTTTATAGAAAGTAACTTTTCACCTCGAGTATACGTTAAAAAAAATGTTTTGAAAAGTTTATGGCCTGGGTTAGGGGTTTCCCCTCCTTTTAAAACCATGAGAGGATCCTAAAATAAGTGCCTCTGACATTGAGGTTTAATAAAATACTTTACCTCGTAAAAGGCAAAAGTCAATAGGTATACTCGTAATGATGTTTCTATATAAACGTAGAATCTGACGTTCGAATGAAAAACTGTCCATCCGGCGTACCCTGTACACCGTCCGCCGTGAAAGACACTTTTGCCACTTAGCGTTGACCGATTTTGGTAAGATATGTAAATATGTCCCTTTCAATTGGGGGTCCAATTTTGCGCAGAAATTTGTATTCACTGTCAGACTGTCAGTCACATTTATAAGATAGGGTTCCTTACAATGGTTTTAGTATAGAATTCGTGAAAACCTCCAACAGTATAGGTTTAATTGTAACCAAAAGATTTTTGGTTTGCCCTTGGCATAAAAATGACATGTGTAACCGGGTTGTTATCTGAATCTAAAGTTTTACATCCAAAGAAAAGGTCTAAACGTTGTAAGTAGGTTTTCCTTAGATGGGTGCAAGCCCTAGGAGAAGGTTTAATCAAAAGAAAAAGACGAAGAAATTCTATTTAAATGTTTATATTATTATTTGAGTAGGTATTTATATGTATTTATTAGGTTATAAAAGGATGGTATATGTTTGACTCAGTGAACTAGGTAATCTCAAGGCCAAGTTCCACTTACTCAACCAAAAAAATCTGCCTATGAAAGTAGTGATATCTATTATTGGGGCCAAGTTTATTGTTGCTGCTGTATATCCCGCACTTAAATTTATTATTGCACGTTCTTCTGTCTCAATTCTCTTAAAGTAATACCGACTTCACACTTGGTCAGTTTTTTCTAAGGGGATTCGTAAAATACTCGTACTACCTTTTTACAAACTGGCCAAGTGTAAAGTCGGTATTACTTTAAGAGAATTGAGACAGAAAATTTAAGTGCGGGATATACAGCAGCAACAATAAACTTGGCCCCAATAATAGATATCA
>CM022880.1:30121233-30133605 GCA_012654025.1 Pachypsylla venusta
CTGAAGTTAAGCAACGTCGGGCGTTGTCAGTACTTGGATGGGTAACCGCCTGGAACACCACGTATCGTTGGCTCTTTTTTCCGGTCAACCCAGGCTAGGTGAGGTCAATGTGGGTAACTGGTTTGCAATTTTCCAGCGAATGGAGGGCAAAACCCCCGTCTTGAGTAACCAATAGATGTTAATGAGACGTTAAGCCAAATGAAAAAAAAGAACCCATCTAGTTTCACAGGAAGATAATGTAAACAAAGTGTAAATATAGAGCTATAAATATGGTGCTTTACAAAGACAGTTTTCGTAGCAGGACCGCCTGGTGGTTGTTAGGCGCTAGGGGCGATATTTCGAAATGCCCCCCCCCCAACGATAATCAAATGTTTCTAGATATGAAAGGCGTNGGGGGGGGGGGGTAAAGGGGGCTTTACAACCCCACCCGATAATCGAATGTTTCTAGTGATAAAAACGTAGCAAAGTCCTATAGGACCGGCATCCGGGGCGGTCCGCCCTACCGTTCCCGCGCCTCTGCCTATAAGGCGATGTACTTTAAAGCACCCAAGATATAGNAAGGAAAACGTTCTTACAACGTTTAGACCTTTTCTTTGGATGTAAAATCTATTCTGTTAACCAACTCGGTTACATAGGTTAAATTTTTTTGCCTAAAACCGCGGCGCCCTCACATCTGGCGGAAAATTTTAATCTGTGACCTCAGAATGAAAACCTGCCCGTTAACTCTCCTGTTAACATTTAAGAAACCCACCCAACTTAGTTCGGGGCAAACCGAACCCAAAATACTAAACTTTTTTTGGTGGAGGGGGCAAAGAAAATTGAGGGGGGGGTTCTCGTAACGATTCCAAATCTGGGGCGTTAGACAATAAATATGACATACCTACTAAATTTGTTAGACAATTTAATGACATATCTACTTAATTTCAAGTCTCTGGCTCTTACCTTTCTCTAGACAGGATTAATGAAAACCACCAGCGGTATATTTGATTGAACCCAAAAGTTTCGGAGCTAACTGAGACCCCAAATATGGCATACATAACAAAATTTCAAATCTAGCTCTTACCATTTTCCTTTTAGACAGCAATACTTAAAACCGCTAAAAAACGGCAAAAATCGTCAAGGGTGTATTCGATTGCACCCAAAAGTTTTAGGGCACAATTAGAGCCCAGATGGGGCCTACATACCAAATTTCATCCAAATCGGTCAACGCTAAATGGCAAAATTGCCCATCACGGCGTACGGTGGACAAACGGATTTTTTTTTTTATTCGATTGTTGGATTCTACGTACCTTAAAACGTATAATATTTGGGGGGGGCGTAATTTTTTTTTTCGTGATATAATTCCAAAGGTTCATTATTGAAAATAATAAACCAAAAAGCAAGGTAGGGTACAACTACTTAAAATTTGAAAATGTGAAGAAAAAAGTTAAATCGCCCTAACTTTGCACTTTGTTATGTAAGTATGAAACATCTTTCCCGAAAAGTGTTTTCTGCGTGACATTGAAAAAGAAGCACATGGTTTGATGATATACACGCGCGTTTCACATTTGATGGCTTATCTCGAAAAAAAAATTCGGGGGGGGGTATATTCGGCCACCCCCCCCCCTTGTGTACGCCCCTGGCAGGAAAACCTAGGGTTAATACTTACCTACAATGTGGTTATTCTGAAAGCTTCCTATATGTATGTCCGATATATTTTGTATATTTTCGACATATGCATTGGGTGCACCAACGAAAGCCGTGCCTATATATAGATTGTCTTGAAACTTTTGATTGTATTTGACAATATTCGTTAGTACCTGATAGACTAAGCCTTGACTTCCGACATCCTCAATAAATTCAGGGTTATAAGAATCATATATCTTCTTGAAATTTTTGTAGGGCTCAGCTTTAAAAACAGTGTTATAACGAGTAATGTTTTGATATCTGTCATAAAACCTTAAAAGTATATTAAAATAGTTCAAATGAATACACATGTTCCATATCAGTGGTAACAATGGAATCTATATTATGTTGGTGTAACAAATTTTTTATGTTGTGTAACAAAGGTTTATTATTTTCAATAGGTTTGGAATCGTCACGAAAAAAAAATATATACCCCCCCTTAAAATTCGTTTGTTCGCCGTCCGCCGTGATGGGCACTTTTGCCACTTAGCGTTGACCGATTTGGATGAAATTTAGTATATAGGTTCCATCTGGGCTCTAATTGAAACGCACCTTTGGCGATTTTTGCCGCTTTTTATCGGTTTTCAGTATTGCTGTCTAAAAGGAGAATGGTAAGGGCTAGAGATTTGAAATTTTGTATGTATATCATACTTGGGGTCTCAGTTAGCTCCAACTGAGACCCCAAGTATGATATACATACAAAATTTCAAACTTTTGGGTTCAATCAAATATACCGCTGGCGGTTTTCATTAATTCTGTCTAAAAAGAGAATGACAAGAGCCAGATACTTGAAGTTAAGTAGGTATGTCATTAAATTGTCTAACAAATTTAGTAGGTATGTCATATTTATTGTCTAATGCCCCAGATTTGGAATCCCCCCTCAATTTTTTTTGCCCCCTCCACCAAAAAGGTTTAGTATTTTAGGGGGGGGGGTGCAAAAAAAGGTTTATTATTTTTTGCCAGAAAAATAATAAACCCATGTGTCAAATTGGCAGAGTTTTTTTTTCGTTTCAAAGTTATGAGCAATCATCAGAATTTTCAAAGTCGAAGAACGGAAAAATGGAAAGAAATTTCATAGGATTTCAACTGAATTTTATTCGTTTACAAAGAAAAGAAAAAACATCAGCTAAGTAACTATCAACCGCTAATTAGCGGCCAACAATATATTGCACTTCAACCTAAGTTGTATTCTTCAATTTCTTGTATGAAATTGATATGAATAGGCACCAAATTTCAAGTTCTAGCTACTACCGTTCTTATTTTGGGCAGGATATGCGAAAACGGCTAAAAAGCGGCATAAAATCGCCAACGGTATGTTCCCCCTTGCCGTTCTTGAGATATCTTGTTCACAGACAGACAGACACACACACGATGTGCCAATGGCTGAAACTCGAGATTTGGGCTCTGGGGACCCCAAAACGTGTTTTGGCATTGAAAACTCGACATCGAAAATTTCAGCCAATTACAATACTTTCCTTTTTATAAAAAGTAATAAACAACATATCGATAGTACCTACATTATTACACTAATAATAAAAGGTGTAAAATACGTGTGTGCAAAAAAAAAAAAATATTGGGGGGCCCGGAGCAGGACTTTGTGCCCGGGCCCGGGAAAGCTCTGAACGGCCCTGTGTATTAGATGCGTAATAAGAAAGGAAAAAAATCAAAAGTTCAAGTAGGAGTAAGTTACCGCCAAAATGACGTTTTTTAGCGGGTCTTTTTGTATTTTTTTTCCTTGGCAAACTAAAGGAGATAACGAAAAATGACCGAGAATAGACCCCCCCAAAATAGTATAGGTATAAGGACCCCATAAAAAATATAAAATATGAAACTTTCTGGTTTCTCCCTAAACCGTGAGAAGTACCACTTCGGGATGAGCGAGAAAGCTGAAATTCGATAAAAAGGTGTTCCGCAGTACAAGAAGTCATATTCTTGAATAAAATATTGAATTTTCTGAATAGGAGCGGTACTCACTCTGGCGGTCAGTTCCACCAAAAATCCACAATTTAGAAGTATCACTTCGGGATGAGTGTGAGTGAGAAACCTGAAATTTAATGCGAAGTTTTTCCGAAGTGCAAAAACTAATAGCCTTGAGTAAAATACTCAATTTTCTAAATATGAGCTATGCTTTTCCGGGGGAGTCTGTTCCACCAAAAAAAACTCGAGAAGATTAATGGCGCTATATCCAAATATTTTTTTTGAATTTCATAACCGCAGCGAGGGCAAACATCTAGTAAACCAATAAATGGCAAAATAATTAATTAAATTAATAATAGATAATAAAAATTCTGTTTTACTCCACCTGGCAAAATCTTCGAATGTATTATACGGTACTCTTCCAACAACTTGAGAAAGGATACGCTCAAAATGCCCACATATATCTCTCCAACTAGCCTCATCTTGGATGTGTGCCGCCGGAACTTCATTGCCAAACACTGGTGGACCTGTTTCAACTGATGATGATGATCCTGCTGCTACTGCAGCAGCTTTTTTTGATTTTTTCGACTGATAATAAGATAATACTTTTACGTACGGAGTCCAATACGTGGTACTCGAATAATCACAATTAAATATAACATCTGAATCACCTGTAAATTATTTAAAACATTTAGTGGTATTTTTTTTTTTTTTAAACAAATTCCAGTTTTTTTAAAGGAGCTATTAGAGTTAATTGCTAATGTAGCCACCGAGGAGACTCCCCCCGATTCATTGGGGGACGATCCTAAGCCCGTGAAAATACAGAAGGGTTTGTATTACGAAGGGCGTCCGGTCTTTAAAAAACTTTACTTGAAACCAAACCAAATTTTGGATACCCAAAATTTTCAAAATCGAAAAGTCTTTAACACCAGCCATAAAATATCAAAATTTTACGTTTCTACAACAAACCGCTAAAAAGACAAAAATCATTTTCAAAGAAACAAAATATTGGGCCACCTTCCCCCACCCCGGGTGGGGAGGGCCCCCATTTTTTTTTTTTTTTTTTTTTTTTTTTTTTTTTTTTTTTTTTTTTTTTTTTTTTTTTNGGTCAATGTGGGTAGCTGGTTTGCAAGTTTCCAGCGAATGGAGGGTAAAACCCCCGTCTTGAATGACCAATAGATGTTAAAGAGACGTTAAGCTAATTTAAAAAAAAAAAAAAAAATGTTACCCAGTTCATTTTAAAACACTGCAAAACATAACCACCTACTTACTAGTAGGTCCCACGTTCGCGTAGTCTTCTATGGACAATTGGACATCTACAAATATCCGACGGTTCGGAACATATCTGTTGAGAAATTTTTCTTCGTACAGGCGGCGGGCTTCCGTCGAAGATCCGTTGGCTAGTCCATAATAGAAGTGTATGTAAATTCTTCTATAGTAAATTTATGAGCCATGTCAGCCATGTCTACCTACTTAAATTATTACACTCGACTTAGTAATATGAAAAAAAAATATAAAATCCAAATATGAAAAAAACATAAATTTTGTCTGATTTTGATAAAATTTGGTGTGCACCGTTGCCCAAGTACTATAATTGACATCTTTTGATATTTCGTAGTAATTTTGGTTTTGGGGCCCCGGTAGGGGCCCACAAATGAAAAAACATAAAATTCGTCCGATTCTAATCAAATTTGGTATGCACAGCCACCAAAGTATTATATTTGACAATTTTTGGTGTTTTTAGATTTTTTGCATTTGGGGCCCCGGCTGGCCCTCAATTATGGAAAAAACATAAATTCTGTCTGATTTTGATAAAATTTGGTATTATTATTTTTCAAAATAATACTGTCACTAAAGAGCAAAGTCCGCAGCCGAAGGCTGCAAAATCTTTTTAAAATAATGGTCAACATCAACACAAAATAGAAATATAACAATATTGTCACTAAAGGACTTAAAACTTTAGAAGAACAGGAAGAGAAAGTATAGTACGGTTTTCCGTACCATTTATTTTATCTTTTTTTTTCTATTATTTATCATTTTAAGTAATGAAACAAATTCTCGAACGCCTTGTCCTATTTTGATGAACTTATAGTATGAATATTGAACAGTTTGTCATTTATTACTCATTGTGGCCCAAATAATTATATTGTTGCGTAAATATTAATGAAATAGGTACTTCCAACAATCTGAGTGAGGTCTAGTACGCTGAACGACTAGTTAATAGTAAAATAGGTACTTACAATTATCAATTTGAACAGATAGAATGTAGATCACACAAAAAATGGACGAAACAAGAAAATTCATGACGAACAAATTATTGAAAATTTAGCTACCTTCTAACAGGTAACGAGATATTGTCGGTAATGATAATAAAGTATTGAAACCACGTTGAACATTGTGAAGCAATACGTGCGTGGCTCAACCTCATTGGTAACATATTGCGTGGCTCAAAATCATTGGCAACAACATATTTTCATTTTAACCCATTGAGACGTCGTACAAAGCCTACGCGCCGTGTCAATTCCAACATGCCTTGTTATGATCGCCGTTCACATGATCAGCAATTCGTGAAATTCAATAATTTGACTTTTGTCATTGAATTTCCTTGTCAGTTTATAGTTAAGAAGAAATAATGAACTGAATTGGGATGGGAGAGGTAATCAGGTAATTCGAGAAGTAAGTAGGCCCTGTCGTCTTGCCTAAGTAGTGTTGTACTCATGGCCGTACTCAGGGGGGTCCATACCCCTCCCCCCCCCTAAATTTCATAATGTATGACTTATGTAATATTGTAAGGTGTAACTCATCATCACCACCAACAACAAGAACAACAACAACATTACCTTCCAACAGCTAGAACAAGAACAACATCAACAACAACAATATGAACAACAACATTACCTTCCAACAGCTGGAACAAGAACAACAACAACAATACCTTCCAACAGTTAGAAAAAGAACAACAACATTACCTTCCAACAGCTAGAACAAGAACAACATCAACAACAACAATATCAAAAACAACATTACCTTCCAACAGCTAGAAAAAGAACAACAACAACAACAATATCAACAACAACATTACCTTCCAACAGCTAGAACAAGAACAACATCAACAACAACATTACCTTCCAACACCTAGAACAAGAACAACATCAACAACAACCATATCAACAACAACACAACATATTAAAAAATCAGAACTACGCCATTTTTTTCTACCTTAGTCTTTTTTTATGTCTTAGATGACTGGTTTACATATCAATTTTATACAAGAAAGTGTAATATATTGTTGGCCGCTAATTAGCTGTTGAAGGTCGCCTTTTATAGATAAGGAAAGTCGTGTGATGTTCACACCAGATTTCTTTAAGTTACGGGTGAAAAGTATTTTCATCTAGTGTAAGTTGGCCGAAAAATCATAATATCTAGTGTAAATTACGCCGAAAAGTCATAATATCTAGTGTAAGTTGGATTTTCTAGGGGGGGGGGGCAGTTGCCCACCCTTGCGTACGCCCATGGGTCCATGTTGGACGGTTGTACATACGCAATAGAGATATGGCCGTAAAACGTTTCCTAATCCCCCTTATTGGTTTGAAATTTGTTTTGGATTGCCTCAACACATCTCTCCGGTGTCAGATTTACAATAGTCAGATAGCCTGCGACCCGACACTATGGAAAATACCTATCGTTGGCAACGATAAACATTATGTCGGTAGGGTGGAGAAAATTATCAACTGTGATTGGTTGAAAAAGTATCGTGTAGTGTCGGAGGCTATCGGACTAGTGTAAATTTGTAAATTGAACTTTAGTCGTTTCTAATCCGTGAATGAATGGAGAAATCCCATAAAGGGAATATCCATGCCAATACCCAAAATTAAAAAAAAAAAAAACTTTAGTCGTTATTCCCCGGTATAACTGTGCTGAAGCGCTGACTGACCAACAATTTATTCATTTTTGAACCATTTTTCTTGGCTTAACGTCTCTTCAAAGATGTTAACATCTACATTGGTCATTCGAGACTGGGATTTTGCCCACCGTTCGCTGGAAACAAACCATGTACCAACATTGCTCTCACCCAGCCTGGGTTGGGCGGAAAAATAGACAGCATCACGAGGCCGCCAACCTATGCGGACACCCACTGGGTAAAACCTTAATGGACGTTGCTTAACTTCAGTGATTTATCGGGAAGTGGTGTATTCAACGTGCTGGCTTGATTTTTTTTTTAATTTAGCTTAACGTCCCTTTAACATCTATTGGTCATTCAAGACGGGGGTTTTACCCTCCATTCGCTGGAATCTTGCAAACCAGCTACCCACATTGACCTCACCCAGCCTGTGGGTTGGGCCGGAAAAAAGAGCCAACGATACGCGGTGTTCCCAATTTTTTTTAATCCAGCATGAAACATCAATTCTAAAATGCTCATTATTCAAAGTTGAAAATCATAAAGAAAGTATTTTTAAAATTATTCAAAGAATCGTAAGATATTAAATATAAAAAAATTGACAATATCGATTCAGAGTTTAATTGTTTAAACTCTGAACCTGCCTCGCTAGCTCAGTGGTTAAGCGCTCGCCTGGTAAACAGGAGGGCGTGGGTTCGATCCCGAGCAGAGGCAGTATTTTTTCTTCATTAATTTGAGTATTTGACCACATAAAAAGAGAGCGCGATTTTTACTTCCTCTTCCCATGGAAGATAAAGTATTGTATTAATCGTGCAGAAAATCGTGCTAAAAAACGTCTCGTCAGACCCAAACTAAAGATGAAATATGTCAGTTCCTATTGTTTTTGGGCAATATTTTCACTATTTTTTGTAATTTTTTAACTTTGAAAAACTTTGGAGCCATGGGGTCTAAAAAAACCCGAAATGTCCGACGTATGACGTACGGAATCGTGTGCAGAGCTCTGGGAGACAAACCGCTGGTCCGATTTTGATGAAATTTGGCACAGGTTATCTCTAAAATTTAATAATTAGTTCCAAATACCCACCTCCCGCGATGCAGTCTGCCAATCTAATCTTAATATAAAAATGAAGGTTTGTGTATGTATGTATCGTATTCTTTAGGCGCGTTTTTTTTTACAACGGAATAACTTTTTTTCTCATTTCTCTATAAGATGTTCTCCAAAACGGGAAGATACATCGCACTGTAATGTAGTATCACTGATAAAACACTGAAATCTTGCATAAAGGTAAATAGTGACGTGCGATTATTTATTTTCCAATTACATATTTCACTCCCGATGCTCCAAAACGATTGCGCTTTAGGGAAGAAGATGGCCGAAAACTAGTTAAAACTGTTAGGGCGCTGAAATTTTGCATTAAGATATTTTCATACAATTAAATGAAGAAAAAAAATATATATATAATTACTCTTTTACTCCCAGTGCTCTAAAATGGTTCCGCTCAGGGAAAAAAAAATGCACGAAAAGTAGTTTCAACTTCTCGGACACTGAAATCTTGCATGAAGATATAGATACTTAAATTCAATTAGACACACAAATATCAAAATTCAAAATGTTTACTATAAAATATTTCTGTCTTTATTTGCTTTGTAATGCACATTAATTTATTAATTAATTTGGCGTTATATCTCGGTTGGGTCTTACTTTGGACCAAAAATTGACTTGGAAGCACCACATTCAAAACATCAAAACAAACTGCTTGAAATCAATGAACATCGTCAAGTTTTTATGCAGCCTGAACTTCGGATCAAATTATGCCACACTTATCCAATTGTACAGAGCCCTCATCCGTTCTAAATTAGATTACGGAAGCATAATTTACTCCTCTGCCAAAATATCACTATTACAGGCACTGGACATGGTGCATCACCAGGGTGTTCGTCTGTCTCTCGGCGCTTTTAGGAGCACACGTGTTTCCAGCTTATTAGTAGAATCTGGTGAACCAGCACTGGAAACGAGGAGAGACATCCTATGCCTTAATTAGTATGTCAATCTGAAACGAAATACTGGTCATGAGAACAACAAAATCCTGAACAATAAAAAATACTCTCAAAAATACTTGGAAAAAAAACACTCGTCAAAACCGCTCAGACTAAGAGTTTCCTCAATAATCGAAAAATACGACCTCAACTTAAAAGACTACAATGTTTTGAGCCAATATACAGCGTGTAACACAACAACACCATACTGGATCAAGCCTTGTCCCAGCGTCGACCTTACTCTGAAATCTATTAACAAAAAACAATCGAGCCCGGCAGAAATTAAGGCAAATTTCTACGAGCTAAAGGAGAGTAAATATAAAAACAGTTTTTTTATATATACAGATGGTTCCAAAACCAATCAAAGTGTCTCAACAGCTTTTCATTGTGAAATTGCAGATTTTTCCCAGACTTTAAATTGCGCCAACTCAATTTTCTCCACAGAACTTTTCGGAATTTTATATGCAATGAATATTGTAAAGAGAATCTCCAGCTCCAATATCACCATCTGCTCCGACTCAATGAGCTCTCTTAAGGCCATTGATAAGTTATGGAGAGGAAAATCCAATCATCAGAATTATATTTGAAAAAATAAAAAAACTCAATAAAAATATTAACTTCGTATGGGTCCCATCACATGTTGGAATTCCGGGAAATGAAAGGGCAGATAAACTCGCAACACACGCCCACAACACACCAGTGGTTTGCGATTCTCGAATCACCTCACAAGACCTTAAAAAAGAAATCAGGAAAACGATACACAATTATTGGCAAAAAGAGTGGGAGCAACAAGAATCGAATAAGCTCAGACTAGTGAAAGACAACATCCTTCCCACCAGCTACCCTCCAGATATCACCAGAAAAGAACAGGTGGCCATCACTAGGCTGAGACTTGGTCACACAAATCTTACACATAAATACTTAATGACGAGAGAAATCCCTCCAACATGCGAAATATGTGGCGTTATATTAACAGTAATTCATATACTTGATAAGTGTAATAAATATGACTCATTGAAAAAAGATTTAAAATTACCCCAGAAACTGTCAACATTACTTAGAGAAAATAAAACTCAGGAGATCTTAAAATTCATACACCAAACAGAGCTTTTGACACTAATGTAACAAATTAATTTAAGTGGTGCATTGCATATGACCGTAGCAGTTGAACGCACCACTATAAAATAATAAATTATAAAAAACAAAAAAAAAAAAAACAATTATGTAATTAACACTGAAAATTCTGGACACAGAATATTGGTCTAGACCTGATCAGTCCTGTCCTGAAACTCCTGAATGAACGCAAGACGCAAGATAACAAGTAAACAAGACCAAAATTTAAAATTCAAAAAAATTGATAACTGAAACGACAGACAGACGACTGACCAGTGTTGCCAACTGTAGGGATACATCCTACATGTAGGGTTTTTTCCCATTTTTACTTTCTCTTCCTATACGAGATAAAGTATTGTATTGGTGCAGATATTTTGGTCATTTTTTGCCCCAAAAAATCGTCTGACGGGAAACCAAAAGCCAAAATAAAGATCAATAATGTCATTTCCTATTGGGCTATATTTTCATTATTTCGGGTCATTTTTGGAGTTTGAAAATATTTGGAGCCATGGGGTCCAAAAAAAATCGATATGTCTGACGTATGACGTTACACGTACGTATGGAATCGTGTGCAGAGCTCTGGGAGCCCAACCGCTGGTCCAATTTTGCTGAAATTTGGCACACTATGAGTAAATAGCCGGACCCGTATTTTTCTTTTTCTCGATAGTACCCCCAGGGGCGACCCTATGTCCCCGAACAGCTTTTTTGGGACCGAATCTCTAAAATCCAAACCAATTTTGATTAAATTTAAAATCAGTAAATATGGAATCATTTAATCTAAAATAAATTATCACGGACGCCGCCAGGGGCCAAATAAAGTCCTTAAATTGGAAATCCTTTTTAAAAGAAAACAATTCAGTAATTTCACACGAAATATTTAAAAAAATAATGTCTAGAACCAACAGGGATCATTCGAAGTATTGGAGTGCCCAAAATGCGGTCACATAATCACTCTTTCGAAGGATTTGGTACCGGGCAGGAGTAATGCGGCATGAAAAAACAAATCTGTTAATTGATTTATCAATGACCGCGAATTTGATTTTTCCCTTATAAATAGGTACCTACTTATTTTTTTAATTTAATTAAATACCTACCTACTTATTTTTTTAGTTAAATCTTCATATAAAATGATATCTTTAAATTAAATTAATTTAATCCTTGAACATGACGAAATTTTAATTAAGATTTTTTCTCTACCGTTTACGCACTATGTTACTTCTAAAGACTCTAGAGAAATGGGCGCGACGCAGGGCAGGAACTATGTGGCAATTTTTTTTTTTTTTTTTTTTAAAAAAAGAGTTTAAACTCACTTTTTTATTGGCGGTCATGGGTCCATGTTAGACGTTTATACACACACAATAGAGGCATGACCGTAAAAATATTTCCTAACCTCTCCAATTGGGTTAAAATTTGTTAAAAATATTCAAAATTAAAAAATTTATGACGCATTACCTAATTCTGCCCAGTACCAACTCCAACAGAAATGTGGTAGGTACAGAAGAGTCCGACTTAGGGGAGAACCGTAGGGTCCGAACAAGGGGAAAATCCCACGTTCAAAATATTTTTCCCGTTTGGGGAAAAAAATTTTGCTCAAGCAATAAAGGCATGGCCGTGAAAACGTTTCCTAACCTGTCGAGGGGGGTTAAAATATGTCAATAAAGCTAACAAGTAAACATAAAAAGTTAAAAACAAAACAAAAGAGAAGTGGAAAAAATAAAAATATGGTTGGTGGGATTTTTCCC
>CM022880.1:30141230-30160509 GCA_012654025.1 Pachypsylla venusta
GGGGTCCATTCCCATCAATTTTTCGCTATCTGCTACTGTTTGGGCTGTGGTCCGGGGGTCTTAGATCATGATTTTGGGGGATCCATTCCCATCAATTATTCGCTATCTGCTACCGTTTGGGCTGTGGTAACAGACGACCCCTCATGCATAGGTACATACATACAAATTTCTGATTTTTATATTGAGATTATTATTTTAGATTATAATAATAATAACCTTTATTTGTAAAATAATTATTTTACAAAATCAGTGATTTCCACTGAGGTTTGCCCTCCCTGAGATAGTGTTACTTTTCTACCTTTGTCCCAAACATAGCAAATACGAATCCCAGAGAGGGCTACAATGATCAGCTGAAAATAACATTAACGAAAAATAACCAAACTATTCTAGATAGTACATGTTTTCAACCTATTTTAAATTTCAATAAATGTATGAGTTAGGCGGCTAAGGTAACTAGCGTGTTTTTTTTTTATTTTTATTTTTTATTTCTTTTATTTTTAGAACACTTTTTTTATGGCAATACCCAAAGCACAAATTAAATATTCCTTAAGAATACTCAATGCACCACATCAAGCATCTAAAAATATCTAGTGTATACACATCTATCTCCTAAATCTGAAATGAATATTTAATACAAGTCAAATAATACATTAAATATCTAAACATACAGAATACACTACATCAAGTATCCCATAATACCCACTGTATAATCGTCTATGTTCCAAATCTAAAATGAATATTTAGTAATACCCAAATAATAATTTAAATATCTGAAAATACTCAATGCATTACATCAAACATCCCATAATACCCAATGTATGACGTTTCCGTGGCAGAGTGCGCATCACACTCGGTTTGCACCACGGAGGTTCCGGGTTCGATTCCCGGACGGGTCGAAAATTTGAAAAAAAGTTTTATCGAATTTTCTACTTGGTCTGGTTGTGTTTGGGGGTAACTCAGCCTCCTGAGGACAATTGAGTAGCTATGGTAATAGCGCCAAGTGGTAGCATTATAAGGAAATTGTTAAAGTGTAGCTTAGGCTTAGTGATATTGGAGTGAATGTTGAAAATACTTTGTAATGCTATGATGCTCACAAACATTGTGACATAATAACACAAGGAAATATACATTTACATAATACCCAATGTATAATCATCTGTGCTCCAGATCTAAAATAAGTATTTAGTAATACCCAAATAATAAATTAAATATCTGAAAATACTCAATGCACCACATCAAGCATCCCATAATACCCAATGTATACTCCATATGTGTTCAAAACTAAAATGAATATTTAGTAGTGCCCAAATCATACATTACTCATTTAAAATATTCAATGCACTAGATACATCCAGAATTTAATACTACCCAATGCATTCAGTGTTCAACATCTAAAATAAATATTTAATAATACCCCAATAATTAACCTGCCTTGGTAGCTCAGTGGTAAAGCGCTCGCCTGGTAATCAGGAGGTCGCGGGTTCGAAACCCAGCCAAGGTAGGATTTTATCCTCTCAATTAATTGAGAATTTGACCACAATAATAGTACAAGCTTACTGCTGGAGTAAAGGGACTCGTTAGTCTCATTCGAGCAGTATAAATAAGCAGTATTATTAATAATACATTACATATTTTAAACACTGAATGCACTAAGTCAAGCATTTAGTATTACTCAATTAACTCGTATACTCTCGTATGTTCTAAATCTAAAAAGAATATTTAATAATACCCAAATCATTATCAATTTTATCAGACATTTAGTCTAAAAATACTCAATGCTGTCTCTTAATGTTTATTAATTGTCATAACTAAACACCTTTCTATTTGCTATTTTTTGTGACTTCTTTTCTCTTATCCTTTGTCTTTTTATTATTTCTACACTTGTAACCTTATCTCTTTTTTTTTCTCTATCTGAATTTGTAAATGAGTTGATCTTGCGTTGGTTTAATATGTTTTCCTCACTTCCACTTCTCTTATGTGTCTGAATATTTTTTAGTCTTAGTCTTTTGACAATGTTCACTTTTTCATTTTGTACGTTTAATTTGATTTTGTCCTCAAGATTTGTTGGTGATATTGTTATCCTCTTTCTATTTTATTCTTCTGTATTTATTCCAAGTTCTGTAATTTTTGCCTCCATTTCCTCGTCATTGTTTTGGTCCCATTCTTTTCCATCTACTATTAATTTGTCCTCTCTAATTATTACATGCTTATTTTCTGTCCTAAGACATTGAATTATTGGAATTAATTTTTTTCATTTTTCCTGCACTTCCCTTGGGTAATCTTCTGACAAAAACAATTTTGTTCTCTTTAACAAATGCGATTTATACAGAATGTCCATTTTTCTCCCAAAGCAAACCAATTCCACCATCACCGGTCTTGTTGTTCCTTCTTTTTTCTTTCCCACTCTGAAAAAGTCCATCATCTCCTATGCATTAAGACTCTGGTCCATTTTTTTGTTTAGTATGTCCAATATCTTAATTTTCAGTTCATATCTGTTCTCTACACCATTTTCTGGAATTCCGTAAAAGATGAGATTATTTTTCCTTTCCTTTGGGTCTATATTTTTGATGATTTCCCCTTAAGAATCCGCTATCTTTTTCATATCTTCCATTTCTCTGTTTACTTTTTCCTGATTTTCTTCAATTTTTTCATTCCGTTTCTCAGTTCAACCGATAAACCTTCCATTCTTTCTAATAACAAGTCTATTTTGGATTCCATGATAAGAACTAATTAATTCCGTTTGTTTTAACTTAACTTCCGTGTAAATAGTAATTTCTCCTTCTCAGTCAAATTAAATTCAGCACTTGTTTCAAGAGCCACCACAAGCCAATTTTTGACCAAGACTTCTTTACGATCTCAAACTTAAGAAAAAAATATATTAATTTTTTAAAAACAGTATAACTATTTAACTAATTAATTATTTTCACAAACAAAAATAGCATTATATTCACCGCAACTTTAACTTTCCTTAAAAAAATTCTAAAAATTTTTTAGAGTTTATTAAACTAGATATTTTAATAAATTTTACGCAGATCGAAAACAAAGGCGTGTGTCTATCAAATTGCATCAGCTGTAACTCGAAAACGGTTTGACATATTTTAGTTCTAAAAATTTTCCTGGGGTCGTAGACCATGATTTTGGGGGTTCCATTCCGATCAATTTTTAGCTATCTGCTACTGTTTGGGCTGTGGTCCGGGGGTCTTAGATCATGATTTTGGGGGATCCATTCCCATCAATTATTCGCTATCTGCTACCGTTTGGGCTGTGGTATTGTAACAGATAACCCCTCATACATAGGTACATACATACAAATTTCTGATTTTTATAATGAGAATATTATTTTAGATTATATGGAACAAAATAGTATGGCCTCCGTTTCACGCTATCTTTCGTGTTTCATATTAGGCCAACCAAAAAAAAAAAAATCGTATTTTATATTTAACCGATTTTTTTTGTTACTACAAGTTGTTGAGCCAAGTTAATGTTAAATGGGTGTCCTAGTTGGTTTTTTTATTTAAAAAAAATTGGTCCAAATAAAAAAAAATACTCTTCAAAGTTTCATTGTGTGCTGATATTTGTGTTGACGCATAATATTGCATTGTTACAACCTATATTTGTGGGTATCACAGCATTACAAGGGCCATTACACTAAAATATCACTGCACTAGATATCTTTGCTCATTTTTTTCAGAATACTTAAACGCTAAAATTATTCCTGGATCAGTCCAAAATTTGAACATCTATGCTGATTCAATGGCGGAGTCTGACAATGCGGAATTCTCTCTTATGTAAGTAACCATGAGTTTAATATTATTGGATCTTAGCCCATTCTCGTCATTACTGCTAATAGGATATTTTCACACTATCTGGATCATGAAATTCTGTTCTTAAAATGATTTTCGAACAATAATAGCTAGTTTTTATTTGTGTAGTTAGGAGGATCCTTAGAAACTTCATCATCTTCAGTCCCTGATTAAAAAGTGTAGTGGCCATTCTAGAGTTATAGTCTGTCGCGGGATTGAACCTCCTAAGTACTAACTAATTCTTTGAGAGAAGTTTGTTCATTTGCGTTCTTCGGATGGTCCGAAGATTACATTTTTTATAACCAAGGAGGGTAAAATTTCATTTTTGAAATTTTAACATCAACCAAAAATGAATTTCTATCTCTTTAGGTATAAAAAGCTTAAAAAATCAAAAACCAATGGTACCACGAGATTCGGCATAAAAAAAACTTTACTGATTTAATGTATTACACTCTTGGTTTTATCACTTTTATTCCGAAGAAAAATCAATGATTGAGCGGGTTTGATCAGAGATCCGTTTGATCAAAGTATCGAGTGAGGAGTCGATTGTGTGTAGAATTAGACGTAAAAAATAGGGGTTTCAATTTAAAAATCGAAAGATAGTTTCTGTTTACCCACTTTTGAGTCACCCTGTAGAAATTTTAAGTACGCCAAAAAATAGATTATTTTGTGTTAAAACTACAAATAAAATTTCAAGTCTCTATCTTTAGCAGTTAAAAATAAAAAAATCCGTTGCGGTACTTTTCGAACACTCTGTATACAGTATTACGATTAATGTTGAATTCTTAAGAACTCATTTTTTTGCAACTCTGAGAGACATTCATATTCTTACCAGTAGCTACTATTTACTACATCTTTGCCTTCCGTTATAAAATTTACCCACCCCAAACAGGTGGCTAGGCAGAGGTGGTCCAATTCCCTGGCCTGTAACATTTATCGGTTGGACACAACAACCAGTTACACCTTGTATACTGTGATGGTATACTACAAAATTTCTGTACTGACGCCCGACGGAATTTGTCTCAGTATTTCCTCTCCATAATTCCCCCTTTTTCATATTATTATTATTCTAGGACACCCCCACCGACGAAACACAAAAAAACTAAAAAATCAACACATTTAGAAAGACCAGATAGAAAAAACACCGAACAGATTGACAGGGAAATTTTGATGATCAGCAAGCGGAAAAGACAAAATCTAATAGACCTTCTGAAAGAATTTCCTGATGGACTTCCAAGTTGCAAACTTTCTGACGCCTACGAATCAAAATATAAAGTGCCCCTTGACATTGAACATCATGGGGTGTTCTGTGCGGCCAAATTTGCTGAAATGCTGCCATCTGTATTCAGAATGGTTCAATTACCGTCCGGAGAAGATTGGGTTCTTTTGGATCCGGAACAAGAGGTAGGTACCGAATATTATCATCCATGAAGAATTTAATATTGAAGCATTTGTTTAGTGNAAAAAAATTACCTTTGTAAAAAAAATTATACA
The DNA here is from genome assembly GCA_012654025.1 of Pachypsylla venusta. Taxonomy (NCBI): domain Eukaryota; kingdom Metazoa; phylum Arthropoda; class Insecta; order Hemiptera; family Aphalaridae; genus Pachypsylla; species Pachypsylla venusta. The sequence continues at coordinate 30,146,528 of CM022880.1, forward strand.
TTTATATTCTAACCACTTAAATGATAATAATTCAACTGGTCTCGCGCCCCCCAGTTTGGGAACTACTGGTTTAGTGGTTCTATGCTGGAATTGTATCAATGAGATCCATATTTGAATCTTGCACTCGAGAGACCTGGGTTCGAATTCTGGCAGGGGCAATAGTTTTTCACTTTGGTTTGAATGTTTTTGGGACTCACTCAGCCTCGTGAGGACAATGAGTAGCTATGGATATAAATGCACATAGTGACTCGGAGCCAGCATTTTAGGTAAGTTTAAAAATTCAAAGTAATTGGATAGTGATTGATATTGGGAAAATCCTACAAAGCGGTTACGTTCATGCGGCCATGCCTCGCTCACAAGAATACTGATCCATGTAGAGTATGGTTAGGTTACGTTCATACGGCCATGCTGCGCTCACAAGAATACTGAACCATGTATAGTACGGTTAGGTTACGTTCATACGGCCATTCCTCGCTCACAAGAATACTGTTCCATGTATAGTATGTTGTGACATAATAACACAAAGAAACAGGATTTATTTTATTATTTATTAATTCGGATGATTGAAGGTTTGAAATAATTTTGTTGAATTGGGATACTATGTCGAGTAAATCCATAATGAGGTAAAGAAAATGTGAAGATATAGTATTTTCTTTACCTCATTATGGTTTGAAATAAGTTCAAAATATCTGATTTTACTTTTGGACGGGGAAAAAATTGATAGTCAGTATATGAATAAACAGTATAAATAACTGGCTGATGCTCGTAACTTCATATGCGTCTTTCCCGTGGCTGTAGATATTTGCAGTTCTGGTCCAGAGGATATCACACTGGCATTCTACTCGGGGGCCCGGGTCATAAGTTTTTTGACTTGATGCACTCAACCTCGTGAGGATGATTGCAGGGCTATTTTTGTAATGCTAAAAACGCCTTTTTTGTGACAACTTGCTTCCAGTTGAACTTTAATTTTTTCCCTTTCTTTTACGTACCTTAATACTGAAAGGAAACAGTGTTCCAAATGTCAAGTTTCTAGGTTTAGCGATCGTTGAGTTACGATTATTATGAGTTAGTCAGTATACCAACTGGGCTTTACGTTTTATAAGTTAGTATAGATCTATAAATTAATCAGAAAGAACAATGGCGACAAAACTCTCGTGCCGGCATGGTGTGGTAAACCTAGTCAGTATACCAACTGGGCTTTACGTTTTATAAGTTAGTATAGATCTATAAATTAATCAAAAAGAACAATGGCGACAAAACTCTCGTACCGGTATGGTGTGGTAAACCTGTCATTTACGCAACACACTCCACTGAAGGTTTTCTTTTATTTGGTGACATTTTGGATCATACAGAAATGTCAGAAAAAGAGAAAGTCAAGTATTTCGGAACAAATATGTTATTTGCACTAGTGTAAATATTAGTGTCATCAAGTCGAGCTTAGTTCTAAAATTTTACAGTAATTGTAGGTAGCAAAAAGTTGTGTTGCAAATTTCAAAAACTTTTTTCCGTTCTTGCGCCATTCTAAGTATTAGGTATACTTAGAATAAAATATTTTCATTTTTTAGATTCCAGCCTACTTAGAAAAACCTCTCATTCCTCAAGCGATAGAAAACATTATCATGAGCAAACTAAAACGTCGAAAGGGCGGCATGTACTTTGACCTCATTCTAAGTATACCTACTTGAAATATTTTCATTTTTTAGATTCCAGCCTACTTAGAAAAACCTCTCATTCCTCAAGCGATAGAAAACATTATCATGAGCAAACTAAAACGTCGAAAGGGCGGCATGTACTTTGACCCCATTCTAAGTATACCAACTTGAAATATTTTCATTTTTTTAGATTCCAGCCTACTTAGAAAAACCTCTCATTCCTCAAGCGATAGAAAACATTATCTTGAGCATACTAAAACGTCGAAAGGGCGGCATGTACTATGACAAGTTTCCTGAATATTATCAAAAATATTACAACAGACCTTTTGATTTTTCTGATTATGATCCATTTAGTGCAATGGATGTTGTCGTGTATTTCGCTGTTGTGAAAAAGTTGGTCATTGCAACCAAAGTTGAAAACAGATGGTAAGTATTATTGTAACAAAGTCATTATTCACATTTTTTGGTAGTTATCCGATCATATCCCCGCAAATAAATGTTATTAATGACAAGATTCCTGTGTATGTAGCTGATTTTGTATCCTAAAAGTTAAAAATCACGGATATTATGAAAAGCAAGTTTTTGGCACTTAAGATCCAAGAACGATGTGAGATCAAAAGATTCGAAACTTTTATTAACATTTATGTTTGTTTCGGTGGTTTAAACTTTGAGTTTTTTTTGTTTGTAACCGGAAATTATTAAAAACGATTTTCTAGATTTCTAAGGTCATACCTTTTATTGGTCCACATCATCCACCTCATGATATCTGTGGGGTGGGTATCACGCACACTGCTCTGACGATTTTATACATAAAAAACACATTTACACCCGCGACACGTATTATTTATTTATTTAGCGATGTTACATTAAACGAAAAAACGGAAATACGGTTACACAGATACGGATTAATACATAAAAACGCGAATTTTTGGAGGCTTGACTGCTCTCCTTTATCAAGCGATGTATTTTTTTTAAAAAAAAANAATATAAAAAATAGTACCTACCACCATCACAATCACCAAAGAAATACATTTAAAAAAAAAACGATCTTGTGGGGAAACCGCAATTAACTAAAGGTCCGCATTCTTGAAAACGAATTGAAAATGGCATATACTCAAATAGAAAAGTATTTTGTTTTGAAAATTATGTACCCAATCTATCTCCCTCAATCCTTTGTCAACGTTATTCTGGTTCACCTGCTTGATACAAGAAATTAGTGAGGATGAGGAAAAGTGAACTAGGAGATCAATAATGATGTTCCATTAACTGTTAGTCCTCTAGCACACCTTACGAACGGGAGCTCTCACTGTGTCCCAAACTAACATTTATTAACCGAACAAAACTAGTTTTACCATCGCCACGTTTCATTTGTTTGTTTGTTCGCTCTCTGGAACGCTCTGTCCGATTGTGATGAATCTTGTTATGGACATTCATTATATTCATACCTAGAATTAGCAAATAACTCGACAGTCGCTATTAAGTAAAAGTGAGAAGTTAGAATGACAGAATCAGCATTCGCACCTCTGATGTTTATAAATTATTCTCCATCTTTCTATTCATAGTCGTCTAAATTGAGTGAGGTCTACATTTAACTGAGCCACTAGTTAAAACGTAGTCTTATTCTTGATTGGCTTATTCTTTCAGGTTTTTAAAACCAATTTTCCAAGAAGTCGAAACAAAACCAGAGGTTCTTGCAATTCCCGAAAATTATGTTCCTTCACCATTCATTGATGTTAATTTCCCCTATATACTTAGCATGAGTCAACTAAAAAAGGTAAAAAGATTTACAACACGGTAAACCCATTTTCCGAGAGAGAAACTAAAAAGCTCGAAAAACTACCAACAGTATTTTCGATTACGAACTTTAGGAAGCTTTTTCCCGGTTCGTCCTTGCCATATCAAGTACAAACATACCAAGTTTCAAGTCTCTAGCACTTACTGTTCTTCAGATATATAGTTCACAGGCGGACAAATACACACACGCTGACCTATGGCTAAATCTCGATTTTTGGCATTAAAAACTTGACATCGAAAATTTCAGCAGATTGAAATTCGTTCCTTTGTTATAGGATAAGGAAAGTAATAAATTGTGTCTTGTATATTTTTAAGAGAGAACGAGTCGTATGAAAAAATATATTATTATTTGTGTTAACACACAATATTGTATTCTCACAACTTACTTTGGTGGATATCTAGCATTACAAATTTCAACGCACTAAATTATCGCATTACTTTTTATTACTCTTTTAATGCCGCCAACGGTTGCTACTCATATCTTAAGTAGCAACTCGGTTGTCCTTACGAGGCTGAGTGCACCCAAACTTCCAAGCATAGTTCCAAAAAAATCGGTTTCGTCAGGATTCGAACCTAAGTCTTCCGCGTGCAAAGCTAGTGTATTTTCCACCATGCTGAGTCATATAACATTATGTTGAATTTTTTTTCTATTTCTATTCAAGGTTGAATTGCCATATGGTAATGTAGAAAAACATATAGACATTATATTGCAAGATGGAAAAAGTCCCCGGTATCTTTCCGCTATATTACCTCAAAATAAAGACTCCTTAGATACAATGATGGAAACGTTGAACGATATGTACAAAGGTAAGCTTGCGACTAAAAGATATCGTCATGGTTATAAATTTGAACTTGTACGTCCAATAGATTTATTTAATTATTTTCAATGATAAATCTTTGAAATCGATGACGAAAAATATCGCCCTCAAAATTTGAAATTTTACTTTTCAAGGTATGGAGATGGAGAACCCCAAAATAGAAAGAAATTAAAGTTCGTCCGTCGAAAGCCGTAAGTGGTGCTAAACGTTGACCTATTTTTTAACATTCTTTTCCAAAAAGAGAAAAATATGTTTCTTTGAGTTTCTGAAAAATATGCACACTGCATGCGTTAGGTCGATACTTACCCTGGCGCAATACCTAAGTTTGAACCTTAAATTTGATCAGCATATCAACAACAACATTTTGGCAGCAAATCGAAATCTAGGCCTAATAATGAGACACGCAAATTTTTTCGCAGACTATGATACAATTACATTACAACCCTGTATACTGCTCTTGTAAGATCCAAAAAAATAGAAGGAAAAAAATTCAAACTAATGTTGATTTACAATATAATAAATAATAAACATCTCCAATTTCATCGAGAAGATTAACATCAAAGTCCCCACTCCGAGTCTAAGAAACAGAAGGAATGCACCATACAGCAATAGTGATTAAGAATAGTTCAAACTGCCTTCTGCAAATCAAATTTACCTAAATTCAACTTTGCCATCATCTAAGAAACTTTAAATTGAATATTCATTATAATTAGAACTCGACAAAAAAGAAAAATTTAAACACATGTGCTCCCTTATACTAGAAAAGGAAAATTGAATGCCGTTAGATATACAGGGTGGACCATTGTAACCTTTAATGGAGAATAACTCGACTGGAAGGCAAAATAATAGAAAAAAGTTTTAAACAAAAGTTGTTGTNGTGAAGGTCACATTGAAGGTCATATTCATGTGTCCCCCAACTTATACAACAACTTTTTTTTAAAACTTTTTCTATTATTTTGCCTTCCAGTCGAGTTATTCTCCATTAAATGTTAAAATGGTCCACCCTGTATAATTGTTTTCCATAGTTCTTCATCATCTAGGATGTGTACAATGTACATGTAATTGCAACATAAGTTGCGTATGTACAGATTGAAAAAAAAAAAAGTTTCGGTTAAAATAAAAAAGTGTTAAGTACTGAAAGTTTCACTTCTATTATTGGTGGTGATGTTTATACCGAGATTTTCTATGGACTACTCATATGGTCAAGTAAGGTCTTTTTAGGTTCAATTTTTACATATAGCACTCATATCACGATAAAAAAATAAAAAATACCCCTCCTCCCCCCGAATTGGCGACAGAAACCTTGTTTTTGAAACAACCTCCCTCTGTTTTACTTTCAAATTGCAGATTTAGAAATAGGTCAGTTGACCATGGCAAGAGAGCATTTATGTCGAAACAACGTTTGTGTCACTTACTATAATAAAGAGTATCACAGATGCAAAATTGAGAAAATCGAGGACAAAGTAAAGGTGATCATCTTTTCTTAAGTTAACCTGAGTTCGGGTGTGTTTTTAACTACTTTTTTTCATAAAACTCAATCGCTGTAATAAACCGTTAAAACGATAAGCACCAATTTTTGTATGGTCGTTAGATTTTGGAAAATTTAGGAATTAAATTGATTTTAGAGAAAAATCAGCCAGGTGGTTCGATCTGTACGAATGATCCTATAATTTTGTGTTTAGAAAAATGGTTTGATCCAAACATACAAAAGAAAACAAAACATTTTTCAGAAATGGTGTCTGAATTTTGTTCCCTGCTTAATATTAATACTAGTATATTATTAAACTTAGGGCCAAATATCGTTCTTATATACAGAGTTGTTGTTGTTTTCAAATGCTCGGATTTGACAATTAAGTCATTTTCCTTCTTGCGTCCCAATATTTCCCTGCTAAATTTTCATGTTCGGCCAAGGCAGGGCAAACAGCCAGGTGTTCAGTGTTCATCACTGATTTGACAATTAAGTAATTTTCGTTCTTGCGTCCCAATATTTCCCTGCTAAATTTTCATGTTCGGCCAAGGCAGGGCAAACACCCAGGTGTTCAGTGTTCATCACTGATTTGACAATTAAGTCATTTTCCTTCTTGCGTCCCAATATTAGGACGCAAGAAAATAGCTACAATTATGGACTAAAGTCGATTACTTGACTCAAGTGATCATAAGAGGCTGATTCAATTATGAAAAAAAATGTCTAAATTGGGTTTATACCATCACATTTTTAGGTTTTTTAAGGGGGAAATCAGATATTACCTCTCCATGACTTATTTAGATGCACCTGTGAAAATCAAAATTACCTGTGTTCGAGCATATTGGTGTCAGTCTCGTTTGCCAGTTAACTACGCTAGTGTGATTTTATGTGATAGGGGGCACCATACTGAATCAGTGGCTGTAAGAGCCCGAGTAATGGTGCAATTGGGGCTGTGTAGCTCTTAGGTGGTCAGACATGTTAGCATGTATCGAAGGACGGTCGGACGCATCGTGAATCCATTCCGGGAGACTGTCACCTATTTTAAACAATGAGAACAGGGGTGTTCAAGGTCCACAACCACGGTACATGACCATTCATTGACGTTCAACGCACCCATCTCGATATGCATTAGAGGACGGAGATTTTGAGAGAATGATCGAGGTAGTTAAGTACTAATACTAATTTCACCAATATAAATATGAAATTTTGATCCAGAATTTTGTCCAGGGGTGTATTTTGTCAAATCCGAGCATGTGAAAACATTTTTTTTTTTTCATTCCGTCAACAATTGGCCAGGTGTTGTACTTGGACTATGGTACAGTGGATTTTGTTATACCAGATGATTTGAAATACATGTTGCCTGAATTTGCGGAACTGCCTCTACAATGTGTTTACATAAGCTTGGCCTTTGTGAACCCAATAGAGAAGGATGTTAACACGGGTGCTCCAATTTGGAATAAGAAGGGCATTGATCAGCTTCTCAACAAATATGAAAATGTGATAGTGCGAGCATATCCATTGGAAACCTTCCCTGAGGTAAGACATTTGTTAAAGATCTATTTTTATATTTGCTGGTGGACAATGTTACAGGATCTATATAAGAAGTCTTAAGAGGATGATCACTGGTCCCACAGATGATTCTGAGTATGAATTGATTGGAGGGCTGACAGGTCATTGTGCTCTAAGATAAAACCTAAAATACCGGATCAGAGATCTACTCTGACCTGGTGTGCAACAGTTCTAACTAGTGGACGCAGCACTTTGGAAATATGTGAACCGTAGGACCCAATCAGTTAAAATACCCTGGGTAGCCATATGGAGATCAAAAATGAATCAGCAAGTTCTATAATAATTGTCCTAAAATTAAAATCGGATAGGGCTTTCGAAAGTTATTTTGGAAGAAAACAGAGAAATGGACTCAAATAAGAAATATTATTGAGGATGTTTGTAGTCATTTTGAAATATAAGAATTTTTAATTAATTTGGTATCGACTACAAGTAAATTGATGAGTCACGAGAGCTTTCGTCTGTTATGACATCTTCTAGTTCGTCTGTTATGACATCTTCTAGTTCGTCTGTTACGACATCTTCTAGTTCGTCTGTTACGACATCTTCTAGTTCACTAGAAGATGTCGTAACAGACGAAAGCGCTATTAATTTACTTGTAGTCGATACAAAATTAATAAGAACTTCTTATAGAAAAATAGACGTTAAAAGAAAACTCGTATAGTTAAAACTAGACTTCACTTGGTTCACCTTTTTATATTTTCAGGAGCCTCGGATGACCGCGTGGCTGCAAGCTATCTATTCTAATGGTGATAAAGTAGAGCTAAACAAAGAGTTTTGTGATGGCGGCTTTGGTGTGTTGGATATACCTGATCTTCTTAAGGTAACAAACGTTTTGATTGTCCTCTAAGAATGTACATTAGATAAAGCTTTTACATTTATCATTTTGTACTTACACTTTGAAAGCACATTAGATAAAGCTTTTACATTTATCATTTTGTACTTCACTTTGAAAGCACATTAGATAAAGTTTTACATTTATCATTTTGTACTTACACTTTGAAAGCACATTAGATAAAGCTTTTACATTTATTATTTTTTACTTTGAAAGTACATTAGATAAAGCTTTTACATTTATCATTTCTGACGTACTCTTTGAAAGCACATAATACATCATATTTATATGAACATATTCTTACAAGTGGGGATTGCCGACAAAAAATTGGTCAGAGGCCGTTCGAAACCAATATACCAAAACTATTAAAAAGATTTGGTTTGGTAAAAGATTTAAGTGATTATTAGTTCACGAGGCCCGATCATTAGATAAATTTTGTATTCATGCTTGAATTCGAAAATTCAACCTCCAGCTATGATTTTATAGCGGATATTTATGATTATCATACATTCATAATCAAGTGGCATCATTGTGTTTTATGGTAGCTTGATGTATGAGATTGCAGTTTTGAATAAGTTTTTTAATGGTAACCAGACATATATTCTTAAAGGTTTCGAAAAAATTTCATAGACCCACAGGACCATGTAAACACTAAAATGAGTTACAAAACGTAGTTGTACAGACAGACTTACCAAGATTTGTTTTGAGCAAACAAATTTTTGGGCTGAATCCAGTGGCGCGAAAATACGCCTAAGGATTTTTCTCAAGAGATTCTGACCTTGAACCCCCAATCGCCTGAGGTACATAGTGATGGGTCAAATCAAATCGCAATGGGTAACTATTTGCTACAGAGGTACATAGTGAGTCTATACTGGTAATCTCCTAGGATGAACCAGTTGAATGTAGACTTTGTATTAGACTATTGTTAATACGGGAAGCTGGACAGTAGGCCGGAACACTGGTCACAATGGATTTAGACAACGGTGATAGTAATAATTGCAATCAGTCTCAATAGAGACTTGCAACCAGTTTTATAATAATGAAGGTTGCAGTGATAATTGCAGTCAGTCTCAATAAAGACTTGCAACCAGTTTAATAATAATAAAGGTCGCAGTGATAATTGCAATCAGTCTCAATAGAGACTTGCAACCAGTTTTATAAGAATGAGAGTTGCAGTGATAATTGCAGTCAGTCTCAATAAAGACTTGCAACCAGTTTAATAATAATAAAGGTCGCAGTGATAATTGCAATCAGTCTCAATAGAGACTTGCCACCAGTTTTATAATAATAATAATAATAAAAAATAATGCTTTTCTCCAATTATTTATTTTTTTACTTTTGATTATTTTTTTTATCTAATTCCACCATTAATATACAGTGTGAACCATTTTAAATAGAAAATTCCAATATAGATTTCATAATTTTGTTTGTGGGGAAGGAATATTGTGTTCAAGATATCCCTTTTTCATGAAACTAGATGAAAGTTCAAGTTTACAATTTAAATATTAACTAGCTCCGAAAAAAACTCAAGTCAGAATTTTTTGTGTTGAATATTTTATGAAATTTGTTTCAAAATATCAAACAGCTAAAGCAGCCGGAGATAAAACCGCCATCAGATACACCAAACCAGAAGAAGAAGAGGAAGAGGAATAAAAAGCCAAGACCATTGAAACTGCCACCACTTCTACACCCTTTACTTGTTGAGTATATGAAGGATTTGGAATCAAAGAAGATAGACGATGATGAAGCAGTGGACTATCCGAGTTTTACTTCCTCAAAAGTAAATGACACCAGAGAAGAAGATCACCGCACAGAGGTAACCTTTCAACTATTGCTTCCTATCGGGCGTGATAGTTTTTGTTCTATTAATTTCTTGTTTGATTCAAAACTGATAAAGATCTGTATACCATTAGGGTCATATTGCACAAATTTTATATTAACTACTTCAATGTTTTATTAATTTTATTTAGCCAGTGTTTATGGCACGTTGAATACAGCAGTTCCCGTTAGATCACTGAAGTTAAGCAACGTCCAACGAGGTTGTACCATGTGGTTGTCCAAGCGGGTTCGCGCCCTCGTGATGCTCGTTATTTTTCCGGCCCAAGCCATTCTCTTAAATTTTTCGCTATCTGTTACCGGGATGTGGCATTGGAACAGGCAACCACTATTTTTTGAAATCTGAAATTTCTTCTTTTGTGAACACCCTGTATCTTTTTAATACTTTATACTTTCATCCCTTAAATATTTTTTTTTTCTTATTCTTATCGTTTTGTTTTTATTTCTTCCTCATTAAAAATGTAAATTCACAACAATTTCCAGAAAATTATTTCCTATGTTTTTGATTCATCCAGTTGACCCAATACAAGAGTGTACGAATATTGTATACAAATTTCTCATTTTGAAAAGTCATGTTTGTACAGGGCGTCCCATTTTAAGAGGACAACGCAATTTATTCCGAAACTGTTCATAAAAAAGAGGGGGACGTATTATGATGACCCTAACTGACTTGTCAAGGTTGTCCTTCAATGTCAGATGAAGGTCAACTTCATTATCTTAAATGAGACGACCTGAATTTTATTACATTTTCGGATTTCCCATTTAATCCTACGTTCATTTGACTATTCACTTCATAATTTCGTTAATTTTTTTTTGCACCAATTTTGGGAATATTTTATGGTCTAACATACCCGTGTGGCATATTGAATGAAAGCTCTCGCCATTTCCTATACGATGGTTTCCTTTTTTCACTTGTTTGTTCATTTTATAAAAAAAATCACTCTTGCAATGCATTTTGTCTAACTTGATGTTCTAACAAATGAACTTAGCAACAAGACAGAGAATGTGGCTCCGGCCTGATTTGCGCGTATCGTGCGAGAACATCTCAATGAAAAGACGTATGCACTTAAACCAGGTAAGACAAAATGTATTGCAAGAGTGTTTTTGTATATAAAATATAAAAAAAAATAAACCATCGTATGAGAAATGGCGTCATTCAATATGCCACACGGATATGTCAGACCAAAAAAAAAATTAAATGGGAAATCCGAAAATGTAATAAAATTTAATTCGTCTCATTTAAGAAAATGAAGTTGACCTTCATCTGACCTTGAAGGACAACCTTGACAAGTCAGCCAAAGTCATCATAATACCTCCCCTTCTTTTTTATGAACATTCGGTAAGAATATTTTTTTTGTGACTCCAATAGTTTGGAATAAATTGAGTTGGTCACTTAAAATGGGACACCCTGTATTTTATTTTCAATAATGATTGACCTTTAGAATCGTCCCAAATGAAAATACTCCCTCCTTATTATTTGATATTCTACGTTTAAACGAACGTAGAATCCAAAAATCGAATCAAAATTCCGTTCGTCCGCCCTTTTTTACTGATGGTGTATAAGGCCGACTAAGTTAACAGAGAAAGCAAATCTATAATTTTTGTAATTCATTTCCTTGTGTTGCTGGTGTGTGGTATAACAATATTGCAGTGATTGAAAAGGTTCTGGGACCCTACGTCAATTATTAGCCTCAGCTTAAGTATCACAACTAGAACTGAAATATTCCAAATATCAAACATAAAGGCTTTGGTTTCAGTATTTGTTGCTCGGTGTTTTATTGTAACTTTTGTAATTAATAATTTAGAAAATCTGGTTTGAACACCAAGAAGTCCACGACATACATACCAAATTTCAAGTCTCCAGACTTACCGTTCATGAGATATCTTGTTTACAGACCGACTGACATGCACACCGGTCCAATGGCTAAAAGCGGAGATTTTGGCTCTGAAGACCTCAGGACGTGTTTTGGCATTGAAAACTCGACATCGAAAATGTATGCCCATTACAATACCTTATTTTCTTATAGGATAATTAAAGTAAAAAGTTCGAAGTTTCCTTTCCTGTGATTTTGATGTGAATAGTATAAAGTAAGTGGGTAATTTTAATAGCAGTGTTCCCGCAGAATCCGCCATGAAAAGGGTACGTCGGGAATTTCATTTGATGTTCAGTAAAAGTCCGGAAAGATTTTAAAATCACACAAAAATACACACTAAACTCTAGAGTCCATTAAAAAGTCAGGAAATATGGCCCTTAAATTCAAACTTTAAAAGAGAGAATTTTAAAATATGACCATTTATTATCAATGTGTTCTAGTTAATTTACATCATTTTTTTTTTTGTCCTTATTTCACCTCGTTATTCAAACGAAACAGTCTGTTATAGATATAATAAAATATATAGGAACCTTGAATCAGATTGTTTGTTTGTTTACAGCCCCTCCTGAATATAGAAGATTCATCATCATCTGGGGCGGATGAAGACGTGCGACAGAAAATAAAGAAACCCTTGAAGGCCAAGAAAGATTTTCCGGTAATTTATCGGGTCATATCTGTGGCAGTATTGTTGTTTTTGCGGTATTTCTCTCAAAATCCACGGTTCTCCTCATTTGTGGATTTATTTAGGTTTGGAAAAATGGTAGAACTAGATTGATATGAAAAAGTTTTGATGACTCTGGTCTGAATCTGTGATAGAATGCGCTCCAGTTCGTCTTGGTGCGTAAAACCGACCTACGTGAGAACGGTCATCTCTATGTCAGTTTCGGTATGAGGTTACCAAAAAGGTTTTGATAGCCTTTGGCTGAAACAGTGATGGTATGCGTTTCAGTCTGCCTTGGAGCGTAAGAGCGACATACGCTGTGTGAAGATGGTTATCTCCGTGTACGAGAACTCATCTTGCACCAGAAATGTTTCGAGTTTTATCCCTTACTAGGTCACATATCAGCTTCATAAGAAAAATTGACTGATCAAATAGCCATGAACGTCTATGGCACTTTGTTCCTGTTTGATCACTGAAGTTAAGAAAGTAAGGTTTTACTAAGTGTGAGTTACCACGCAGATTAAGGTCCTCGCTATGCTGACTGTCCCCCTCCCAAACCAGGATGGGTGAGGTTAATATTGGTAGGGCTTCTAAGTTTCAGCGAATTGATGGTAAAACCCCCGTATCGAATAACCAAAGATGGTAAAGAGCCGTTAAGAAAAAAAAAAAAAAAAATACTACAATAATCTGAAACTACCTACATAAGATTTTTTTCATCAAGAATTATTGTGTTGTGTTCTTTTAGCTGCCTCTAATGTTAGAAAAAGATAAATCAGATGATTTTGATTTAGAAAAACGATTGTCAGCAATAGAAAATCAGTGTCGGGCCTATCACCGAAAAAACATGATTGACAAAGATTTTGAAGATGCAAATGCTCATGAAAATGTTCCTATCAAAGAAGATGTAAACAAAATAATTGATCTTAAAGATGAAGTAAGTATGAGTATACAAGAAAGCTGCAAACTTAGAACGGGTTCATTGTTTTTTCTAATTCTCTATTATAGATCACTTTTTTCCCGACTGAAATCCAAGCTTCAAGGACCAACACACTGAAAATAGACTCCAAGTGGAAGAGTGGAACAAACTGTCATTATAATAGTCAACGCTTGGATATGATTAGAGGGGGATCCATTCCTGTACATTTTTTTTGTATTTTTTACCCTTTAACGTAAAAACGTGTATTTTTTACCCTTTAACGCGTCGTATGGGCTTCCAGTTCAATTTTTTTTTTAATTTGTCTTAACGTCTCTTTAACATCTATTGGTCATTCAAGACGGGGGTTTAACCCTCCATTCGCTGGAAACTTGCAAACCAGCTACACACATTGACCTCACCCAGTCTCGGTTGGGCCGAAAAAAAGAGCAAACGATACGTGGTGTTTCCAAGAGGTCACCCATCCAAGTACTGATCACGCCCGACGTTGCTTAACTTCAGTGATCTGACGGGAACTGGTGTATTCAACGTGGTATGATCATTGGCT
>CM022880.1:30197891-30211310 GCA_012654025.1 Pachypsylla venusta
GTTTTTTTTACAGCATATGACAGTTTTAGGATCTTAACTTTTAACACTACTACTGCCAATCTCTGTGGCCGAGTTATTAAGAGCATTGACTCTTGGTCCGGAGGTTGTGGGTTCGAATCCCGCCCGGAGCGAAAATTTTTTGATCGATTTTTCTCGTTTTCGGAATGGCATGGCTGTAAAAGGATTGCCCTGAAGTAATGCGAAAGCGGTTCCGGGGCATAACTTTTATAAAAAAAACAAAAAAAAAAACTTTTAACACTATGATATTTAGGAATTTATTTTTGTTAGATAACTTCAAAGATTCTCGTCTAAATAAGTGGGAGTGGGTGGTTTGGTCAATCATCATTCTGAAATCTGGTCAGGTATATTTCTTCCATACTCGACTTACGAAATGAGGACAAGGATGGGATCGTGTATTTTGTTAGTACTTGAGGGTGTAAATTGTAATTTACTTGAAGGCTCCTTCATTGAACTGCAAGACTAGATGATTCTCATGTTAATATTCCGAATCCTTTGATTTTTTTTAAAATCTTTTTCTTGTTTGTTTGTTCAGGTTAATATGTACAAGCTCTGCAGTGAGCAACTGTCACAGCAAGATCATTATGATTTCGGAATGAGAGCTGTCAAAAGTGTTTTGGTCATGGCGGGAACTTTAAAAAGATCCAATCCAGATAGAAATGAAGATGTAGTTTTAATAAAAGCTTTAAGGGATTCTAATTTACCAAAGTTCTTGCATGATGATGCACAGTTATTTAGGGTAACTATTTTGTCCTTACAATGATTGTGTCTTTATCCCTCGACAAGAGATTCTAATTTACCTAAGTTCTTGCGTGATGGTGCACAGTTATTTAGAGTAACTATTTTGTCCTTACAATGATTGTATCTTTGTCACTCGACAAGAGATTCTAATTTACCTAAGTTCTTGCGTGATGGTGCACAGTTATTTAGGGTAACTGTTTTGTCCTTACAATGATTGTGTCTTTGTTCCTCGACAAGAGATTCTATTTTACCAAAGTTCTTGCATGATGGTGCACAGTTATTTAGGGTAACTATTTTGTCCTTACAATGATTGTGTCTTTGTCCCTCGACAAGAGATGCTAATTTACCAAAGTTCTTGCGTGATGGTGCACAGTTATTTAGGGTAACTATTTTTTCCTTATAATGATTGTGTCTTTGTCCCTCGACAAGAGATTCTAAGTTACCAAAGTTCTTGCGTGATGGTGCACCGTTATTTAGGGTAACTATTTTGTCCTTACAATGATTGTGTCTTTGTCACTCCACAACTTGGAGTTTAGCAACTCCTACCTTTTGCACTCGTCAAAACATATACATGCTTCTGATTGTGCCATTCGAACAAAAAATCTACCCATGATCTGAAAAATAAATAATTAACTTGGGGTCAGGTCCACCTAGAGACCTTGAGTTTCAGCAACACGCCAAATGTCGTTTACTTTCCATGTCCTAGTTTATATTTTATATCCTGAGAAGTACCTGGCATTTGGTCTACTCAAGATGCTACCCTAAATGACTAGAACTAAACAAAATCCCCCCCCTTAAGCGCCACAATACTGACAGTTTATGTAGACCTATGACTAGATCCTATCGAAACGACAAAATTCCTAAATTTTTCAATTGTTTTTACAACTGCTATGCAGGAAACTTAAAAAGAAGCTACCTAACTCTACGCACCAGGATGACCTGGAACGCATACCATCACAGTTCCAGCCAAAGGTCATCTAACCCTTTTCGGTAATCTCATATCAACCTGTTCATACCATTTCTCCAAACCTGAATCTAGAAATGGGGGAGTTGTTGATTTAACACCGATATAACAACTAAAACCTAAGCTACCCGGGTTGGGCCGGTTATAGCCAGCATGACGAGGGCTCGCATTTTTATGGTCACGCAACAAGTATAAGCTCTCTTAACGTTGGTTAACACCAATGGTCTAACAGAAACTGTTGTATTCAACGTGCCACAGGCGCTGGAATTTGAAATAATGAACAATTTTAAATTTTGAAATTTTCAGGGTATTTTGAATGACTTGTTTCCGGGTGTAGAGCTTCCAGTAGAAGATTATGGACAATTCCAAAAAGCCATGGAGAATGTTATGGCAGAGCACAACCTACAATTGGAACCCGGATCTTTTTTGAAGACAATTCAGTTGTATGAAACCATGTTAGTGCGACATGGTGTTATGACTGTCGGACCCACTGGCGGAGGAAAAACATCAGTAACAAATGTAAGTTTAGTTTGTTTATTGTGAACGTTAGTGAAATCCACTTTTGACCCCGGTATACATCCCGAAATGCACTTGAATATGTGTAATGTGTATATTCTGTATGTAATTATATGTAAATGTTTGTTTATTACGCGATACAAGCCATAATTTTCTTCCGATTTTGACGAAATTTGGTATACATGAAGGAAATTTGCTGTATAGTTTTTGGGGGCCCTGTTTTATTCTGTTAAGATATTTTTTTCTATAAATGGCTACAACATTAACGTGTACATCTGATCATCTTGATCCACTAGTGGACATATATTACAATTATTTCTTCTATACCTTGTAAAGTAAGTAAATTTAAAATTTAAGCTTCTGAGAAGAAAGAAATCAAGGAAACAAAACATTCCATTCTTCTGACGGACTCAATTAGCTCAGTTGATTCAGCATAGGGTTTTACTGAACCCACAGTTGTTTATTTCCATCTTTGTGACAATGTTTCTCACGTTAAAACAAATACATTTCATTATAATTTGCTTGTTGAAAACATTTCATTCTTCTAGCGGACACTCTCAAATATTTACTCTTTCACTAAAGTACCTATCTATGTTCTCTTTTTATCTGCCGGACTCTCTCCAATATTTACTCTTTCACTAAAGTACCTATCTTTGTTCTCTTTTTATCTGTCGGACTGTCTCTAATATTTACTCTTTCACTAAAGTACCTATCTATGTTCTCTTTTTATCTGCCGAACTCTCTCCAATATTTACTCTTTCACTAAAATACCTATCTTTGTTCTCTTTTTATCTGGCGGACTGCCTCTAATATTTACTCTTTCACTAAAGTACCTATCTTTGTTCTCTTTTTATCTGGCGGACTGTCTCCAATATTTACTCTTTCACTAAAGTACCTATCTTTGTTCTCTTTTTATCTGGCGGACTGTCTCCAATATTTACTCTTTCACTAAAATACCTATCTATGTTATCTTTTTATCTGCCGGACTCTCTCCAATATTTATTCTTTCACTAAAGTACCTATCTTTGTTCTCTTTTTATCTGGCGGACTGTCTCTAATATTTACTCTTTCACGAAAGTACCTATCTATGTTCTCTTTTTATCTGCCGGACTCTCTCCAATATGTACTCTTTCACTAAAATACCCATCTATGTTATCTTTTTATCTGCCGGACTCTCCAATATTTACTCTTTCACTAAAGCACCTATCTATGTTCTTTTTTTATCTGCCGGACTGTCTCCAATATTTACTCTTTCACTAAAGTACCTATCTATGTTCTCTTTTTATCTGGCGGACTGTCTCCAATATTTATTCTTTCACTAAAGTACCTATCTATGTTCTCTTTTTATCTGGCGGACTGTCTCCAATATTAACTTTTTCACTACAGTACCTATTTATGTTCTCTTTTTATCTGCCGGACTGTCTCCAATATTTACTCTTTCACTAAAGTACCTATCTATGTTCTCTTTTTATCTGGCGGATTGTCCCTAATATTTACTCTTTCACTAAAGTACCTATCTATGTTCTCTTTTTATCTGCCGGAATGTCTCCAATATTTACTTCTTCACTAAAGTATCTATCTATGTTCTCCTTTTCTAGATTTTAAAATGGACCTTGATACGACTTTTTGAAAACAATGTTCAAGGAAAGTTCTTCAAACCGGTTCGAACTTACATATTAAATCCAAAATCAGTAACGTCTGGAGAACTCTATGGTGAAACCAATCTAACCACGATGGAATGGAAAGATGGCTTGATAGGAATATTCACCAGAAATGCCGTTAATGTGAGTGCTCATACAATTTTCTTTCTTGTGGTTATAGAGAGGGTGAGCGGAGTATATAATGTGTCCAATGTTGTAATTTTGAACCGCTTAAGAAAATCAAAGGAAATAATTATTGAGATAATCAAAACAAAATTAGTATATCCGGTACATATATTCAAGTTCTATGAACCGGGACGACCTGGAACGCATACCATCACTGTTATAGAAAAGGGTTCTAAAAACCCCTGCGGTAACCTAATGGAATCCTATTTCTATCTTTTTTAAAACCTGAATCTAGGAAATGGGAAAAACTGATTTTAAGAGAAACTTCGCTACAACAGTCATATTCGCCGAAATGCGTATCGCAATAAAATCATTTATTAGAACTTAGACCTCACCTAAACAGAGCCTAACATAATATTCTGGAGTTATGCTTTTGGTACTTTTGGTTAATTATCCTTTTCTTTCTCTGATTCCAGTCCCCTCCAGGAGAACACCAGTGGATCATTTGTGACGGTCCAATTGATGCAGTGTGGATAGAGAATATGAACTCTGTGCTGGACGACAACAAACTGTTGTGTTTAGCCAACTCAGAAAGAATTAAACTCACCCCCTGGGTAAGTGGGTAATTTCTGACGGTCGTGCTTGATGATAACAAACTGTTGTGTATGTCCAACTCAGAAAAAATTAAACTCACCCCCTGAGTAAGTGGGTTAATTATGACGGTCGTGCTGGACGATAACAAACTTTTGTGTTTAGCCAACTGGGAAAGAATTAACCTCACCCCCTGGGTAAGTGGGTAATTTCTGACGGTGCTATCGATCCAGTGTACATAAGGAATATGTCCTCCGTGCTGGACGATAACAATCTGTTGTGTTTGTTCAACTGGGAAAGAATTAACCTCACCCCCTGGGTAAGTGGGTAATTTCTGACGGTGCTATCGATCCAGTGAACATAAGGAATATGTCCTTCCTGCTGGACGATAACAATCTGTTGTGTTTGTCCAACTGGGAAAGAATTAACCTCACCCCCTGGGTAAGTGGGTAATTTCTGACGGTGCTATCGATCCAGTGTACATAAGGAATATGTCCTCCGTGCTGGGCGATAACAATCTGTTGCGTTTGTCCAACTCAGAAAGAATTAACCTCACCCCCTGGGTGAGTGAGTAATTTCTGACGGTGCTATCGATCCAGTGTACATAAGGAATATGTCTTCCGTACTGGGCGATAACAATCTGTTGCGTTTGTCCAACTCAGAAAGAATTAAACTCACCCCCTGTAACTATATTTGTTTGTATTTGGATTATTATAAACTAAACTCCCTAGCCTCCTAGAGCATTGTGTCGTTGTCTGTGAAGGGGCAGACAAATATGATATCTGAGGCTGCCTTTTCGTCTTTTTCCCACATCCTGCACGTCGCTATTCTTATTCCTAAGATATCGGACCATGACTGGCTAAATTCGGGCAAAAATCAAAAAATCGGCCGTAACTCGAAAACGGTTTGACATTGTTTAATTCTGATATTTTTTCTGGAGTTTATGCCTATGGTTTCGGGGGGGGGGGTCCATTCTCATCAATTTTTCGTTATATCTTACCGTTTTGGATAAACAATTATTGATACATACACATTTTCATATATTTATCGTTACATTGAGTTTTATTATTATATATAGAAGAACAAAGTTTATTGCTATTCTTTAAAAAAAAAATGTTTCTAGATTCGCATGATGTTTGAGGTTCAAGATTTAGCTCAAGCGTCTCCAGCCACTGTGAGTCGGTGTGGAATGGTTTTCATAGATGCTAACATACTGGGATGGAAACCATATGTTAAATCTTGGTTCAACGTGTTGTTTGAAAAACTGTCTTTACAACGACCGATTTTTGAACCGGTTATTTTGGATTTGTTTGAACAGTATGTGGATCCAGGGTTTAATTTTGTTAAAAGATATTGTGACACAGTCATTCATCAGGTACGTATGTTTTCGTTTGATTTATTATTAATTATCAGTCACCGGCAGATTTCCCAGACTCTTTAGAGCAGAGGTTCCCAAACTGGGGGGCGTGAAGGCAATCCAAGTGGGAGGACGCGAGACGAGTTGAATTATTATCATTTAGTTAAAATATATGTGCACACTTTTACAAAGGTAATTTCATTGAACATGATGTTTAGGAAATTTGAATGAGATAGCATTCAGCTTTTTGAATGACATAGCATTCAGCAACACATTGGCGTTTTGAATGTGATTGTATTCAGCAACACCCATACCCATTCATAATTTAGAACGTTCAGGGGAGGGAGGGGGGGGGCGTGGGAGGTTTTCATTTTAAGAAAGGGGGCGTTTTGAATGAGATAGCATTCAGCAACACATTAGCGTTTTGAATGAGATAGCATTCAGCAACACCCATACCCATTCATAATTTATAATGTAAAGGGGAAGGGGCGTGGGAGGCTTTCATTTCAAGAAAAGCGGGCGCGGTACCAAAAAGTTTGGGAACCCATGCCTTAGAGACATGGCTTAAATGTAATTAATATTTTCGAATCTGATTTTGGCATACTATGTGTGTGTACTGTACGATTGATTAAGTCACAGTTAACAGCGACTAAGATGGCTGGGTCACGTCGAAAGTGTGGACGAATAGAATGCCGAATATAATTTGGAAATTTTCCAAATTAAATATTTGAATGAATGTAAAATTTTACGTAAAATTCAAATATGCAATAAAATTCAGGTCGTTCAATTTAAGAAAATGAAGTTGACATTAAAATAATCTTGAACGGTACCCTTGAAAGATTTGCAAAGGACACTATAGCATGTCCCCCTTTGAGCTATGAAAATAATCTCAAAATATAATTTTTGTATCTCCTACAGGGGCCGAGAAAATCGACTGCGTCAATTAAAATGGACCGCCCTGTATATGTATCTGTTTTATATTTTAATGTTTCTATTATCGATTAGTTTGGGAAATAGCCAATTTTAGATGTTCATTTCAAAAGCCGATAAAGACCATTTTGACGCCTATTTTTTTAAAAATTCTTATCGAGCGTCCGAAATCAATGAGCATGTCATCATCCTAGGACTTTCCGTTTCTGAGTTATTGTAATATAAGAGAATAGATAACTTTTCTCTTTTATAAGTATAGATTAATTTTCATAACAAACATTGGTATTTTGGTTCCGGTGGTCCATATAAATTGTCAATTATTATCCTCCAATATTAGATGTATGATGAAAATTATAAACTTTCACAGCTTAAAATAACTTATTTAGCCAGCTCCCATGGCTCAGTGATCACTGCACTAGTGTTGCAATCGGGAGACCCAGGTTCGAATCTTGGCGGGGGCAAAAATTTGACTCACTGTGGGTTGGATGTTTTCGGGGCCCACTCAGACTCGTGAGGATAACAAATAGCTATGGAGATAAGTGCGCATAGCGATCCGGTGCCAGCATTGTAGGTAAAATAGAAAAAATCAAAGGGATTGGATAATGATTGATAGTTATTGGGAAAATCCTGCAATGCTGCAGTGAGCGCCAAAGTTGTGACAAATATCAAAAAGGAACAGTTTTTTTTTTTTTTACTTTCTCTTCCTATAGAAGATAAAGTATTGTATTCGTGCAGAAATTTTAGACATATTTTGGCTCAAAAAATCGTTTGACGGGAACCCAAAGGCCAAAATAAAGATCAAATATATTGGGCCATATTGCTTTTGGGCCATATTTTCACTATTTCGAGTCATTTTTTAATTTTGAAAATATTTGGAGTCATGGGGCCAAAAAAAAAAAATTCCGACGTTCCACGTACGTACGAAATCGTGTGCAGAGCTCTGGAAGCCAAACCACTGGTCCGATTTTGATGAAATTTGGCACAGGTCATCTTTGGGCAAAAAGCCCGACCCATATTTTTCTTTTTTTCGATATCACCCCCAGGGGCGGTCCTAGGTTTTTTGGGTCCGAATCTCTAAAATCCAAACCACATAACCAATTTTGATGAAATTTAAAATGAAATTTAAAATCAGTAATTATGGAACCATTTTATCTAAAATAAATGGTCTNTGTTAGATAAGTATTTGGAACTCAGTGTAGACATTCACTACGTACATAGAATTAGCTGTTAGATAAGTATTTGGAACTCAGTGTAGACATTCACTACGTACATAGAATTAGCTGTTAGATAAGTATTTGGAACTCAGTGTAGACATTCACTACGTACATAGAATTAGCTGTTAGATAAGTATTTGGAACTCAGTGTAGACATTCACTACGTACATAGAATTAGCTGTTAGATAAGTATTTGGAACTCAGTGTAGACATTCACTACGTACATAGAATTAGCTGTTAGATAAGTATTTGGAACTCAGTGTAGACATTCACTACGTACATAGAATTAGCTGTTAGATAAGTATTTGGAACTCAGTGTAGACATTCACTACGTACATAGAATTAGCTGTTAGATAAGTATTTGGAACTCAGTGTAGACATTCACTACGTACATAGAATTAGCTGTTAGATAAGTATTTGGAACTCAGTGTAGACATTCACTACGTACATAGAATTAGCTGTTAGATAAGTATTTGGAACTCAGTGTAGACATTCACTACGTACATAGAATTAGCTGTTAGATAAGTATTTGGAACTCAGTGTAGACATTCACTACGTACATAGAATTAGCTGTTAGATAAGTATTTGGAACTCAGTGTAGACATTCACTACGTACATAGAATTAGCTGTTAGATAAGTATTTGGAACTCAGTGTAGACATTCACTACGTACATAGAATTAGCTGTTAGATAAGTATTTGGAACTCAGTGTAGACATTCACTACGTACATAGAATTAGCTGTTAGATAAGTATTTGGAACTCAGTGTAGACATTCACTACGTACATAGAATTAGCTGTTAGATAAGTATTTGGAACTCAGTGTAGACATTCACTACGTACATAGAATTAGCTGTTAGATAAGTATTTGGAACTCAGTGTAGACATTCACTACGTACATAGAATTAGCTGTTAGATAAGTATTTGGAACTCAGTGTAGACATTCACTACGTACATAGAATTAGCTGTTAGATAAGTATTTGGAACTCAGTGTAGACATTCACTACGTACATAGAATTAGCTGTTAGATAAGTATTTGGAACTCAGTGTAGACATTCACTACGTACATAGAATTAGCTGTTAGATAAGTATTTGGAACTCAGTGTAGACATTCACTACGTACATAGAATTAGCTGTTAGATAAGTATTTGGAACTCAGTGTAGACATTCACTACGTACATAGAATTAGCTGTTAGATAATTATTTGGAACTCAGTGTAGACATTTACTACGTACATAGAATTAGCTGTTAGATAAGTATTTGGAACTCAGTGTAGACATTCACTACGTACATAGAATTAGCTGTTAGATAATTATTTGGAACTCAGTGTAGACATTCACTACGTACATAGAATTAGCTGTTAGATAAGCATTTGGGCTACGGAAGCCCAGTGAATTTTATTTGTATTACACATTGCATAATCTTATAAATACAAGGCGGATACAAGTTTGTCTTATTAAGGTCTGGATAGTCAAAGTATTATATAACTGAGTGAGGTCTATAGCAAAGTTGTTCTGTTGATTATAAGTATGACGTATAGAGAACTTAAATCGATTATTTAGGTTTTAATACAACTCTACTTTACATTTCTGAATACCCCTAATTTTTTAAATTGTGATTCCTTTCCTTTTCTTAGTGCACCAAAAGACTCGGACCTGAGGTCGTTGTACCTAAACAAAGAAACCAAAAAACTTACCTCTTGGTTAAAAATCACTCCCGTATTCACCTATAATCCAGACATGGCATTCTTTGATATGATGGTACCAACTGTGGATACAGTTAGATTTGTTTATCTTTTAGAAAAAATGGTTCTGATGAATCATCCTGTGATGTTGACAGGAGTTACAGGTAACGCAGGTTAAATTAGTCGAATATAGACTTTTTGGCCTGGAAGGGGAATGTACTACTCACACTTTCTTTGAATGTAAGACGCCAACACGCCAGACCTCAACCTAAATGATTCTGGACAGAATAAGCTGGAGAAAACCTGCAGGAAAACGATATACTAAACCATTGGGGTAACTAAAGAAATATCGAAGTGATAATACAATAAGTCCCCATTTCGTGAATTCTAAGAATTTGTTCCCTTTTATCAATACGAGTCGATCGATGTATAATTTGCGCTCTTTTATCTTCTTCTTCTTTTACTTAACATTTTTTCAATTCTATTTGTGGTTGGCGTTGCTTTCCTTAATTCTACCATGCCACAAACTTTTGTTTGGTGCCCACTCTCCTTAGCTGTAACCCTTTCCTGGCACGGAAACTGCGTAGATTATCTCTCATCATTAGTTTCAATCAGAGTTTTTTTTAATGACTGGGTGCCCTTCCTAACACCAAACCCTCTGTATTTAAACGGGCTTAGGACCGAAACCCAATGAAGCTGGTTCGCCCCCTCGGCAGCTACATTAATTTGTCCCCTTTTATCATTTAATAATTATTGCAGGTGTTGGAAAGACTGTCATTGCAAGATCTGGTTTAAACAAACTCACCGACACTGGAAAGTGGGCATCCCTCACAGTTAACTTCTCTGCTCAAACTTCGAGCGCTAGAACTCAAGAAATTTTCGAGAGTAAACTTGATCGACGAACAAAGACTTTGTTAGGAGCACCAATCGGTAAAAAGCTTGTGGTTTTTGTTGATGATGTCAATATGCCAAAGTTAGAAACGTATGGCGCACAACCTCCTGTTGAACTTTTGAGGTGAGTGTTCTTACTATTCAAACAAATAGGTAAGTTGGGACTTCTCATCTAGGTACATTTAGTTGCTGATATTTGGCTATTATTTTCAGTAATGAAACATATGGAGAGACTACGAAATAATATCCCCCGAAAATGTTCGTAAATCTTGTCAAAAACGGTAACCGCAACACAACATTTAACAGTTTCCCTTCGTAAATCTTGTCAAAAACGGTAACCACAACACAACATTTAACAGTTTCCCTTCGTAAATCTTGTCTAAAACGGTAACCACAACACAACCTTTAACAGTTTCCCTTCGTAAATCTTGTCGAAAACGGTAACCACAACACAACATTTAACAGTTTCCCTTCGTAAATCTTGTCGAAAACGGTAACCACAACACAACATTTAACCGTTTCCCTTCGTAAATCTTGTCGAAAACGGTAACCAAAATAATTGCCAATCCTGTAAATTGTAAATGTAGGGATGAAAAAAAATCCCTCAATTTGATACTACATACTAATATAATGAAAAATGTCATTAAACAAGCCAAAGTTCAAGGAAAAGGTATTATCACGTTTCAAGTTATGTAGAATCCAAAATTCGAATTGAAAAAAATCCATTCTGAGGTAGATATGGTTTTACTTGACATAGTATCCCAATTTAACAAAATTAAAAATCCATTCGTTTGCCGTATACGTGACGCTTGCCACTAAAACTAATTCTGTTATTTTTGTCCAATTTTTAGTCTAGTTGGACATATCCAAGACTTAGCATCCCCCGATTATGGGGATTGTTTACTTTTCGCGATTTCTACGCCTTAAAATTAAAATTTTGCAAAATCCTTTCTTAATGCGTACTTACATGGTGCAATGAAAGTCCTTGCCAAATTTCAAGTTTGTAGCATAAGTAGTTTCGACTCTACGTTGATCAGTCACTCAGGACATTGCTTTTTATATATAAAGATGTTTCATACTGGAAAAAAAACCAGTGGCCAAGCTGACGAACTTTTGGATTCCACATACCTTGAAAGGTAAACCATTATTTTTTGGAGGGGGAGACTCATGATAATACACAAAACTTGCAATTACTTTTGTACCCTACATCAGACAAATGGCCATTGCGGTGAGTATGGAAAATGCACTGTCGGGTATAACGGACACGAACACTGTTTTATTATTGTTTCAAATTTTTCAGACAATTTTTAGATTTAAGTGGATTTTATGACCGAGACAAAATGTTCTGGAAAACCATACAAGACGTAATACTGTGTTCTGCTTGTGCCCCTCCCGGAGGCGGTAGAAATTCTCTGACACCAAGATTTGTTCGACATTTTGGTTTGTTGTCGATACCATCTCCATCGGAAGACACGTTGAAAGTCATTTTTAAGGTAAGCTTTGATTGGATATTTAAGCTTTAGTATTAGCCAGCGTCTATGGCACGTTGAATAGGCCACTTCCCGATAGATCACTGAAGTTAAGCAACGTCCGGCGAGGTTGTGCCATGTGGGTGTCCAACCCAGGCTGGGTGAGATCATTGTGGCTAGCTAGTTTGCAAGTTTCCAGCGAATGGAGAGTGAAACCCCCGTCTTCAATGACCAATAGATGTTAAAGAGACGTTAAGCCAAATTAAAAAAAAAAACTTTAGTACATTTTTGAGCACAATGCGTTATCTCATATTCACAGAAATTTCAAGGGCGTCTACTAAAATGTTAGTATGGAACCCAATAATAGTGACGTTAAGGGTACAATAAGAACCCCAAATGGAACCTACATACTAATTTTCATCAAGGGCGTCTACTAAAGTGCTAGTATGAACCCAATGATAGTGATCTTAAGGGTACAATAAGAACCCCAAATGGAACCTACATACTAATTTTCATCAAGGGCTTCTACATAATGTTAGTATGGAACCCAATGATAGTGACGTTAAGGATCCAATAAGAACCCCAAATGGAACCTACATACTAATTTTCATCAAGGGCTTCTACTAAAATGTTAGTATGGAACCAAATGATAGTGACGTTACGGGCACAATAAGAACCCCAAATGTAACCTACATACCAAATTTCATCAAAAATTGGTCAACACTAAGTGGCTAAAATGCTACTCGCGTACAGGGTACGGGGGCGACGGCGGACGAACGGATTCGATTGTACGTATTGATGTGTGAACTCGGGTACATCATCGACTCGAGTAAGAAGCTAGACTCGAGTATTTGGTTAACTCGAGTCCAGGGGACCCGTTATAGCCTCTAGCACTACCTACCTTAATGTTTCGTAAAACCTACCTACCTTAATGCTTCGTTGGATTTTACGCGTACCCTGAAAAGTACATTATCAATTTTTGGGAGTTTTTTTTTATTCAGTAAATTTATACAAAGATTCCAGAATAATGTTTTGAGGACTATCGTCAATGCGCCTTGGTACATTCGAAACGAAGACCTACATCGCGATTTAAATGTAGAACTAGTAGCAGATGTTATTAAAAAAAATGCCTCTTCCCACCAAGAAAGGCTCCGAGGTCATGTCAATCCTGAGGCCGTCCATCTCCTCGAGGTTGACAACCTATATAGACGTTTAAAAAGAAGAAAACCTCACGAGCTCACATAGAGCTCCATCCCTAGGTGCACCAAATTGCAACCACCT
>CM022880.1:30225405-30252837 GCA_012654025.1 Pachypsylla venusta
AGATATGATTCCGAATGAAGCTGTGCTGAAAAAAACCAACATGCTTTCAATAGAAAATATAATCAAAATTAAAAGGCTTAGGTGGCAGGTCATATAAGTAGGATGTGTGAGGAAAGAACGCCACATCAAATAGCATTCTCGGAATTGAAAAGTGGAAAGAGACCTAAACAAAAACCACGAAAACGGTGGATAGACATGCTTAAGAAAGATTTAAATGAACAAAACATAAACGAGAACGAATGGAGAAACTTAGCAGCAAACAGGAATGAATGGCGAAAAAACATCAAGGTAATGGTAAAAGAAAGGCAAAAAGTATTAAATACGCAGGCTGAAGACAGAAGGCATGAGAAACATCAAGAAGAAGAAATTTATGTCTGGAAATGTCCACTTTGCAGTTTTAAGAAAGAAGGTAGAACAGGAAGACAATATGTGAATTCACATCTGACACAAGCACATAGAACAGAAGTGGAAAGTGAAGAACAAAGAAAGGAACGAGACAACATAGAATGTAAAGAATGCAACATGAAATTCAAAAAAAGGTCCGGTTACACAAGTCATATGAGACATAAATATTTTGTGATTTCATCCATATGTGGATTCTAGGAATGCGTTTGTTTTCCGGTACTCTCCCTTTTATAAGATAATCTCATACCACCTTACAGACAAATTACTCAGTGGACACGAGTTCACTTACTTATGGATTGAGAATAGTTGTGACCTAAGTTAGCTTGAAAATATCCCATAAAACCAGCTACCCAGATTATTGTCATCCAGACCGGGTTGAGCCGAGAATTGTCAGCATCACAAGGTCTGGATCCTCCAAATATTCTCCTAATAAAAATATTATTTGGTCGAATATAAACGAGGAATTTCCATTTTTATCTTTAAATATTTTTTTAGATGTCATCAAATAGAATTGACAAGAAGTTATGATTACAACAGTTTCCGAGATGACTTGAGAAGTTTCTATTTGCTAGCAGGAGCCCAAGGACAAGAATCTGTTTTCCTTCTTACGGACAGTCAGATATTGCAAGAAGAGTTTCTGGAGGATATCAATAATATTCTAAACTCGGGTAATCAAAAAAAAAAAAAAAAAAAAAAAAATAGGAAACTCTTTGAATAGTTTAATGAAAAACTCTAGCAATCCTTTGGACAGGAGCTGATACAGGTCCTCATTAGTGGCGGGCGATCAAGGCTTAATCTCTTAATATCAACATCATCTTAGGTTAACAGCCGTGAGGATGGTTTGCAACAACTCGCCATGAGTTGTTGATACTTGACAATCTTTACGGATAATGCAGTAGCTTCTCCTTGCTTTCTGCATGGGTAATGGAAAAGATATCGTTTGCGACCCTTTCCTTAGTCGCCTTACTCGCCTTTTACGACTGGCATGGACTTGGGTGCCTTGGAAGTATTCTTTTTAAGTCCCTCTATCCACAGGGTTAGGAGTCACTAAAATGAATTAATGATAGAAATGCAACTTATGCTTAACATTAACTTGTTAGACTGTTAATGTAGCAGCGATTTCAAAATACCAATGATTAAAATAGGTCAAGACGTCTCCGTGGCAGAGTGCGCATCACACTCGGCTTGCACCACGAAGGTTCCGGGTTCGATTCCCGGACGGGTCGAAAATTTGAAAAAGGTTTTTCGAATTTTCTACTTGGTCTGGTTGTGTTTGGGGGTAACTCAGCCTCCTGAGGACAATTGAGTAGCTATGGTAATAGCGCCAAGTGGTAGCATTATAAGGAAATTGTTAAAGTGTAGCTTAGGCTTAGTGATGTGGAGTGAATGTTGAAAATACCTTGTAATGTTATGATGTCCACAAACATTGTGACATAATAACACAAAGAAATATACATTTACATTTACAAAATAGGTCAAGATTTAGTGACAAGTACGGTGCTCGAGCGGATTCAATACATAATTTGAAACTGAAAACATCAAATTTTGAATATGGTATTCTTTTTGGTAGATTCCAAAGGTTGATTATTGAAAACAATATCTTCTTCTTTGATTCTTAGGTGAAGTTCCAAACTTATTTGAAGCAGATGAATATGAAAAAGTTCAAACCCAATGTGGACCTTCTGCAAAAGAAGCTGGTCTCAATCCGGCTGATAGAGATGCTGTTTACGAGTTTTTCATTAGTCGTGTTCGAGCTAAACTCCATGTTGTATTGTCCATGAGTCCAGTAGGAGACGCCTTTAGGTAAAAACTCTCTGGAATTATTACTTGTAAAATCGTTTCATACATTAGCATTAAAACAGCATATGTCTCAAGGATGGGAAAGTGCCAATTAAATTTTAAAAAACTAAAAATTCTGATGATTAGGCAAGCTTAAATCATCATTCATATTGATAACATTTTTAACGGCATTTCCTCATTGTCTGCTATCATAATCTCCTATGAAGATGATAAGAGCTCCACTATCGCCAATTTTTCCCTCATTAAATGAGAATAATATAATTTGTAATGAGATTTAATTAATAAAACTTAAGCGATTTCTGCGAGATTGTCAAGTCGGCCCACAGTGCTAGCACCGAATATCAAAGTTTCTCGTATTATTCAATTTTCAGGAGACGATGCAGAATGTTTCCTTCCCTAGTCAATTGCTGCACAATAGATTGGTTTTCGGATTGGCCCCAAGAAGCTCTTGAATCAGTGGCTGAAAATTCATTAAAAACATTAGAAAACAACACCTTGATCAAGAAGTTGAGTATAATGTGTTTTTATATTCACGATAGTGTTTCCAAAATGACCGAGCGATATTATACAGAAATGAGGAAGCACTATTATGCCACTCCAAGTAGCTACCTTGAAATGTTGAAACAATATTTACTCTTTTTGGAAACCAATTTGGAGAAAGTGAAAGGATTGAAAGATAGAATTGAAAATGGACTCAACAAAATATTTGAAACAAATGAATTGGTTGCAACAATGAAAGTAAAACTACAAGAAATGGAGCCTTTATTGAAAGAAAAATCAGAGGCCACAGCAAAACTAATGATAAGTTTGACAAAGGAAAAAGCTGCAGCTTCACAAGTACAACAAGTTGTCGCTACTGACGAAGCTATAGTTAAACAGAAAGCAGCAGAAACTCAGGCCATTGCAGATGACGCACAGAAAGATTTAGATGCCGCCTTACCTGCTTTAGACGCAGCTGTTAAAGCATTAGAAGGATTGAATAAGAGTGATATTGGTGAAATGAAAGCTTTCTTGAACCCACCAGAACTAGTACAATTCGTGCTCGAGGCTGTGCTCATTTTGTTGGGTTATAATAAATTGGACTGGACGACAGCCAAGGTGGCTATGGGTGATGCAGATTTCTTGAAAAAATTGCAAAACTATGACAAAGACAATCTACCAGACTCTATGCTTAAAAAACTTGTACCCTATATTGAGAGTCCAAAGTTTGAACCTGAAAAGGTAGCCTTACAAAGTAAAGTAGCAAAATCAATGTGTGTCTGGGTACGTGCTATCGATAAATATTGTAAAGTTTCCAAAGTTGTGGAGCCAAAAAGGCGAAATTTAGAAGCCGCAGAAAAAGAATTGTCTTCTATTATGGCAGTACTACGTGCAAAGCAACAGAACCTTGCTGAAGTAGAAGCTCAGATTGCAACTTTAGAAGCTAATTTTGACAACAGTCTGGCGGCTAAAGCTGAACTTGAAGCTTCCATGGAATTGGGGAAAGCAAGAATTGTCAGGGCAGGCCAACTCACCAATGCACTTGGGGATGAAGAAATACGTTGGAAAATGCTTGTCAAATCTTACTCAGCCGAGTTGATAAATTTAACGGGTGATGTTTTGATAGCTTCCGCGTTTGTTGCTTACTGTGGAGCGTTCACTAGTAACTACAGAATTGAACTTTGTCAACTTTGGTTGAAAAAATTAAAAGAATTGCAAGTTCCCGCTAGCGAAAATTTTAATTTAGTGGGAGTTCTTGCAGATCCATTTGAAATTTCTAAATGGAACAGCTTTGGCCTTCCCAGAGACAACATTTCAACTGAGAATGCCATCATAGCAACCAAATCTAGAAAATGGGCCTTAATGATTGATCCTCAAGAACAGGTACGTTATGAATCTTTAAAGGACGTTTTGATGAAAAAAGAAAATCGACTTTGTGGTTGTGATTGTGGGATGCACTCACCCTCCAGGGGACCATTTAGAAGCTACTTTAATCAAGAAATGAAAATGATTAAAAAAACACTTGATTTAATGTTCTACAAATTTTGTAGAACATAAATTCAAGTGTTTTTTTAATCATTTTCATTTCTTGTATTTGATAACTCTACCAAGTGTTCTAAAGGTTTTTCTTTCTTTGTTACTTTAATGTGATTAGCCACCAATGGCGGCTTTACCAGAGTGAAAAGATTTGGTTAGATAAAAAGATTAATTAACTCATGAGGCTCTCAGTAATGCTGTGATACCTACAAAAAATCCAAAGAGACATAATAAGTATTATATATTTTCTAAAAGACAATTATTTTTTTCTATTTGAGCACTTTCTGTATTTTTCAGGGAGAAAATGTAGCGGTACACTTCTTAAAATCAACTGTTGTATAAAATAAAATAAAAATGGTAGAAACAGGTTGATATGAGGTTACCAAAAAGGTTTTGATGGCCCTTAGCTGGAAGCGTGATAGTATCCGTTCCAGGTCGTCCTGGTGCGTTGAACCGGCCATCGTGAGGACTATTTTTATGGTTGTTGTTGATAATGTTTTTTTCTCTCTCTCTCCTTATATTTCAATGTTATAAGTAGTGTTCTTTTGTATATATATATATATTTTTTTTTCATCGATTTTAAATTAGATGGTAGCTTTTTAACCAGTGGTGGTATCTGGTAACTGTGGCATGTTGTGGCATTTCTGGTGTTTGCATATGTATGATGCTTGTTTGGTGTTACATATCTTGGATAGTATTATCAATTTTGAACAGCTGTACCTACAAAGAAAGTGTCAACCGTTTCAGGCCTCTCGTTGGATCAAAAATATGGAAGCACCAAACATGTTAAAAATAGTCAAATTGACAGATTCCAATTACATGCGGTTACTGGAGGCTTGCATTAGAATGGGTTTGCCTGTTTTACTCGAAGATGTTGGAGAAAAAATAGATCCGGCGCTTGGTCCCATCCTTTCAAAACAAACATTTGTTAAGGGTAAGTAACATTTTGTCCACAAAAGAAAGAAACATATTATGATTATTGAAAGAGAGTGACCTAGATGAACCAAAGACTGTTTTAATGGGTTGTACACACTCTCTTTTTAGGCTATGCCTTTTTATTGATACTGGTAATAAAGATTTCACTCTCGAGTCTCTAATGCGGCTTTTGTTAAAGAATGCCACACATGATCTGATTTTCTGTTTTATTTTTTCATCCAGGTGGTCGAACTTTATTGAAATTAGGTGACACCGATGTTGACTATGATCCAAAGTTTAAACTTTACATCACCACCAAGCTACCCAACCCTCACTATTTGCCTGAAGTATGTATTCAGATTAATCTTATCAATTTTACTGTGACGCCATATGGTCTAGAAGAGCAACTAATGGCGGATGTCGTAAGGCTGGAGAGACCAGATCTTGAGCAGCAGAAAAACCAAGTCATTGTTTCAATCAATGCGGACAAGAGTCAGTTGAAGGAGATTGAGGATACTATATTGCGACTTCTGTTCAGCTCAGAGGGTAAGTAGAACAAACCATTGAATAGAGAAACCGAGGAAGTAACAATAACTTAATCATACCATATGATTGAGTTATTGAGGGATGTTTGTAGTCATTATGACTCTAAAATAACTTTCTATCGACAGCAAGTTTTTGAGTCACGAGCGGCATCTTCTAGTGGACTGAACATGTCGTAACAGACGAATTCGCTCCTGACTCAATAGCATAACTCGTGCTCGATAAATTTACAAGAAAATGGCGGAATTTAATGTATCTCTCGTTCCAGGAAACATTTTGGATAACGAGGAACTCATCCTCACACTCAACGAAAGTAAAGCTACGTCCAGTGCAATCGCTTCTCGTTTGATACAAGCGGAAGAGACTGATCAAAACATTTCCTTAGCTCGAGAAAAGTACCGTTCTGTGGCACAGAGGGGGAGTTGTCTGTATTTCACAGTGGCGTGTCTCGCTGATATTGATCCCATGTATCAATTTAGTCTGAAGTATTTCAGTCATCTCTTTTCCGGTGTCATTGAGAAAAGTGAAAAGGCAAAGGATGTACAGAAAAGAACATTAATTTTGTTAAATTCAATCACAATGGCAGCTTATAACAATGTATCTCGAGGTAAGGAAATATATATATATACAGTATGTCCCAGAAGTCCTGCCCGGTGCCCATAACTTTTGAACCGCTTGGAATTTTGGAATTCTGTTTGTTTCTAGGGATAGAAAAGGGCCCATGGCCATTCGAATGGTAATATCAGTATCCAGTTTCCAATCCCGGAAGTGGCTTTTTTGACCCAAAGAGTCGATTTCTCTGGAAATTTAAATGGAATGGCACAAATATTTTTTTGAAAAATAAAAGTGTCAATAAAATCAGGAATATTCCCATTTTTGTTTTTTCAAAAAAAAAAAAATCAGGGGCGGAGCCAGTGGGGTTCAAACTAAAAATTGTTACACCCTGTATAACGAAAACCGAATGTTATTTTGACATAGAAATTCGTTAAGGGTGGCTCAAAAAAGGTTTTCCATCTACATAAGTAATAAAAATAACAACTTTCAAGTTTTATCAGTGCCGTAGGTCGGGAAAACCAAATCTCGTATTTCTACGAGAGGTTAAACTGACGACTTTTAGAAAACGGCCATTTTGGGTTAGAAGGTCTGAAGTAAGTATACGATTTAAGACTTAAAATGGGGAGTGGCCTCAATAAAGAACCATATTAGCCCAAAAAAATAATTACTAACCCTTACACCCATTCGCAACAGGGCCGTATTAATGAGAAAATTTCAATGGAAAAACTGCATATTAAGAATACTTCAATTAATATGCAGTTTTTCAATTGAAATTTTCTCATTAATACGGCCCTGTTGCGAATGAGTGTAAGGGTTAGTAATTATTTTTTTGGGCTAAAATGGTTCCTTATTTAGTCCAATCCCCATTTTAAGTCTTAAATCATATACTTAATTCAGACCTTCTAACCCAAAATGGCCGCTTTCTAAAAGTCGTCATTTTAAGTTCTGATAGAAATACGAGATTTGGTTTTCCCGACCTACGGTACTGATAAAACTTAAAAGTTGTTATTTTTATTACTTATGTAGATGGAAAACCTTTTTTGAGCCACCCTTAACGAATTTCTACATCAAAATAATATTCGGTTTTCGTTATACAGGGTGTAACAATTTTTGGTTTTGAACCCCACTAGCTCTGCCCCTGATTATTTTTTTGAAAAAACAAAAATGGGAATATTCCTTATTTTATTAACACTTTTATTTTTCAAAAAAATAAAAGTCAAAAAAAGCCACTTCCGGGATTCGAACCTGGATGCTGATATTACCATTCGAATGGCCATGGGCCCTTTTCTATCCCTAGAAACAAACAGAATTCCAAAATTCCAAGCGGTTCAAAAGATATGGGCACCGGGCAGGACTTCTGGGACATACTGTATATTTGTATATTACGTTCAAATTAGAGTTAGTGTCGTTCGCGAACGAGAATGGAAATTTGGCATAAATAAAATTCGTAAATCGATTGTATGTGTGAATACATTGAAGTTGTTACCTTGATGTGGAGATCAACTGCCACTTACCATGTGAACATCATATGGTCATTTTTGTCAAACGAATTGAAAAAAAAAGAATACATTTACCCCCTCTCCCCTTTTTTCTCTCTCTGTGTTTTAGCACTTCCCCTACTTACGAAATAAAAATCCAAGTGTACTAAAATATATCTTAAAGAAAGCCTAAGTAATCAATTTGGACGACTATGGAGAGGGAAAAATAGAAAATAATGTATGAGTATCATAAGCGAATTTCAATCTTCTAATTAAGGCCCATTTATACTGCCCGAACATTCGTCGCGAACAGAAATGACGCCACGAGCTGATCATGTTCGAAGCGAATGCTCGTTCGTGCTCGATCCCGATCCACGCGATGTCGTTTTAACTGATCGTCAGAAATGCTCGAGCAGTGTGAACAGAATGCTCGTTCGTGTTCGTGCTCGTCGAAAACTGGCGAGCAACGATCACGAATGCTCGATGCTCGTGTATGTTCAGGCAGTGTAAATTTTACTTAATGACGGCCCTCGTGACCTGATTATGCGCATCTCCTTTGCACATTACCCATCCGTCCTTAATGGACATCCATAACCAGGTTTCATCAAAATAGGTTAAGATTAAAGCAAAATCTCTAACTCATTCAGTTCCTACTGTGCGACAATTTGTGTATAAATGACGTTTACAAGATTTGTTAAAAAGTTGCGAAATGCAAGAATAAATAGAAGTTTGAAAAGGGGAGAAAAATGATATACAATTGGAGCGGTTTTGATTTCAGTTTTTTATGTGACTAATGACTTGACGGGAACTTTTTAACGCGAACTTTTTTTTTGGGGGGGGGTGGTAGATAAATATGTTAAACTAGCATCCCCCCATCGCCGGGTTCGCTCGCGCATATTTTAAACATGTATCTAGCTATCTCTCTCTCGCTCCAATGCATGTCTAATGGGGATTGTTTACTTTTCGCGATTTCTACCCCTTAAAATTAAAATTTTGCAAAATCCTTTCCTAGTGCACACTTACATGGTGCAAGAAGGTCCCTGCCAAATTTCAAGTCTGTTGCATTAATAGTTTCGGCTCTATGTTGATCAGTCACTCAGGACATTGCCCTTTATATAAATTTATCCTTTATTTGGGATAAAACATAATTATAAATTTCAAAAATCAAAAATGAAATTCTTTTAAAAATTTTTAAACAAAAAAAAAATCAGCATACGCTGAGGTATGACCAGAACTCACCTCATTCGATCAAATATACATTATTTTTATCTATTCCAGGGTTATTTGAAAGACACAAATTAGTGTATAGTTTTCTACTTTGTAGCAGTATTCAAAGGCAGAACAATGATCTACCGGAAATTTATCTGAACTTCTTATTGCGAGGTCCAATTGGTAAAATAGACAATATGGACAAAAAACCAAACGTTCTCAAATTAACTGACAACATGTGGCAAAATGTAAATTATTTGGCTAAAAGTTTTCCTCAATTCAAAGAGTTGCCCTTATATTGCACGCATAAAATAGATCTCAACCTGGGAGATTTTAATGTTATCATTCATTTGGATACAAAGAAAGGTATTTTGCTAAAGATATGTCAGCCGACTCTTATGATTATAATGGGAACTTTTTTCTTTCTGGGATTTTTTTTTCTATGAATAAAAAAAGCTCTATTTATTATCATTAATTTCCTTATTCTATAAAAAGGAAAGTATTGTAAATGGCTGAAATTTTCGATGAGTTTTCATAGCCAAAACACGTTTTGACGTCTCACAAACCTTTTGTAAAAAAATCTCCAAACGGTACTTTCTGGAGAAATTTGGTATGTCAACTTTATACATGGGTCATGAACGCCACGGTGCTATTGAAATGCATTTCAGTGGTTAAATTAAANAAAAAACTGGCTAATTATTTGCGTCTTTTCCTCTGACTTTGCAAATATTAGAAAATCTGTCATCGTTGGGAAACGAACAGTGAATTTTATATTTTTCCTGAAGGATTCGGGCAATAATATGTTTAATTGTGGGTATATAATATGTGCATACCCAGTTAGTACCTAACAAAAGGTTAAAAATGAATACCCCCTCTACCGCCTACCCATGTACATAAAAAACATATCATACTCTGCACCCTTGATTTTGCTTTACTTCACCAGATGATGTCGTCACAGACGAAAGCGCTCGTGACTTTCATTTTATTTGTAGTTTGCTACAAAAATAATTTTCTATATTTCAAATATAAATAATAATTTTTGTTGCCCCTCTCCTTTATTTAGGCGACTGCGACATCAACTATGACCTAACTCTCAACGAATTTGAAAAGCTTCTTCTACTAAAAAGTCTGAAAGAGGAAAAAATTGTGTTTGGAATGACCGAGTATGTTAAAATCAAAGCAGGGAAATCATTTTGCGAGAGTCCATCTATAGACTTACGAGATATTACTAAAGATATGTCTAATACGACACCGATGGTGTTTGTACTGAGTTCAGGTAAGA
Organism: Pachypsylla venusta; assembly: GCA_012654025.1. Classification (NCBI taxonomy): domain Eukaryota; kingdom Metazoa; phylum Arthropoda; class Insecta; order Hemiptera; family Aphalaridae; genus Pachypsylla; species Pachypsylla venusta. Next base: position 30,235,609 of record CM022880.1, read on the forward strand.
GCCAAGACTTCCTAATGGATGAGAAATGTCTCATTCAGTGTCTTGTAATCGAACGTACCATTTAAACGCAGTAGCAGATATCCAGCGTGTCCGAGAATGACCGGTCACCTCCCCCCCCCCTTAACTTTTGAACGGCTTGGAATTTTTGAAAAGCTCTAGGGATAGAAAAAGGGCCATGGTAAATTGAATGGTTCCTATCCCTAGAGCTTTTCAAAAATTCCAAGCCGTTCAAAAGTTAAGGGGGGGGAGGTGACCGGTCATTTTGGAACACGCTACATAGGGCAGATCGCAAAAAAAACTCTCGATTTTGTCTGAAGTATATGAGATTTAGCGTTAATGGCCAGCTCTAATCGCTTGCGCAATATTCATGTCTATGTAAACGCTGATTAATCAACGACTTCCCTTTTGATCACCGGATTCACAAAGGAAAATGTTTGAGGGTTCTGTAGCAGAAGGTGATAAGCGGAGCCTAATGATTAAGCCCGCGATGTCTGTCTGTCTGTCACAAAGGTATCTGAAACGGTAAGGGATGGTCACTTCAGATATCTTCAAGTTTAATAAATCTACAATGGAGAAGAGTGTATGAACACATTATTCCCAATAATTAGTCAAAAATATATCACGTTACTTCTCACCACGAGATGTTTAGAGAAGTAATGAGTTTTGGGAAAAACAAAATATCCGCCATCCTGAAAACCAAGCAAAAACGGACTGTACTAGTGGGCGTATGTATTGTTGGAAACAACTACAACAACGTTTCTCTGGACCACCCTGTAATTTTAATGAGAACAACGTTCCTCTGAACCACCCTATAATGTTAATGACTCAAAAATCCTAAAACACATTTTTTTAATTAATTTTCTCTATGTGTCAAGGTTCTGATCCATTTGTCAATTTTCAAAGATTTGCTTCTGAAGTTGGCTACCGTGATAGAGTTCAAGCGATATCTTTAGGACAAGGTCAAGGAGTGATTGCAGAGGCAATAATCAAGAAAGCCGTTCAAACTGGTGACTGGGTGTTCCTTCAGAATTGTCATGTGGCCAGCTCATGGATGATACAAATGGAAAAAATTATTCTAAACATCGCCGATCAACCGGAAGAAATACACAAAGATTTTCGACTTTTCTTAAGTTCAATGCCATCTGCTAAGTTTCCGGTTTCTGTACTTCAATGTTCTGTTAAAGTTACGAATGAACCGCCTAAAGGTTAGTTCCATGTAGTGGCCAGTTTCTTATAGTTTCACTTCTTCTTATTTGGTTCTCTGAAACTACCTTCTTTATTCTGTTTGTTACCTTATATTAAGGTCCAGCGGTGTGCTTATAATACCTATCAATGTTTGATAAATAATTTGATCAAAGGTCTGAATGTCTTTAAGACATTTTCAAAGAGGGGAGGGGGCTCTATACCAGAAGGCGAAATTCAGTTCTATGTCCGTTCCTATTAAGAACGACAAGGGGTATTCAGTAGAATTTTACTTTTTGTGCCTTGTGTTACGTTTCGTTAACACCTTAAGTGTTATTACAGAAAAAGCTATTACCACAAAGTAACACCACCAGGGTGTTATTACAGAAAAAGGTATTACTACAGCGTAACACCAGACCTTAGTTTGCGACGCCAATGATCCTTAAACCTAACTCTTTCCTATCAAATACATTACAAGGCAGGAATATTCAGCTGGCAGAGAACAATACGAGGATGTGTTTCGTCTCTTTCAATTTTCTTTCCAAGTCTCCGCGCACTATACATTAGTGCCTTGCGTTCGACAGTTTTATATAACTTGTCCTTTCTTCTATTTTCATCTTCCTATTAATACTTCACTCAATTTATTTGGTTAAATTGGGATACTATGTCAAGTAAAACCATATTAAGGCCGATAAAATACTATATCTTCACTTGACTGTAAATTTTTTAAAATTAAATAGATGTTACAGCTGACTAGTTTCGTGCTCTCCTGAGCACATCATCGAAACTAGTCAGCTGTAACATCTATTTAATTTTAAAAATTTTACAGTCAAGTGAAGATATAGTATTTTATCTGCCTTAATACTTCACTCAATCTTCTCCAATTCATCAATCCACAATTTATTTTATACTTATTTCCTTCCCTCTCAACAACTGATCCTAGTAGAGCCATACTTGTCAAACGATTTCGGTGTAACGTAACTCTGTTTATTTTTAAGGAATCAGATCTAATATCAAGCGGTCATTTGCCTCTATAAATGAAAAAGTTTTCAATACTCACTCGCTAGAAGATTCCTGGAGGAAAATGGTTTTTGGAGTTATTTTCTTCCACGCTGTGATTCAAGAGAGAAAGAAGTTCGGTCCTTTAGGTTGGAATATTTTATATGAGTTTAATGACAGTGACTTGGAGTGTGCCTTGGGCAACTTGAACATGTACTGTTCTCCTGGTAAGACAAATGACTACTGAAAACACTTGTAACCCTTTCAAGATATATATTTAAAAAAAAAAAAAAAAATTTAGCGCTTTATTTCTTGATGATGTCTCCAAAGAGCAGACGATTTTTCTTCTTCTCTAAAAGGCAACTTGCATGGTCATTAGTATTGCCATTTCTTTTAGATAATGTCACATAAGTATGACCGTTTAAAAGTTGTAAAGTGTTCAAAGATCTATTCCCGAGCATCATTACTTACAGCAATAATGACATTATTAATGATTGTGTATTACGAGAAAAAAAACCACACGCCTTTCCGGCGCTACTTCGACCTCTTCTTTTATATTACCATTATTATTATTTGTGTTACCTTATATTATATTATACATATCTAAGTTCAATTTCTGTTAATTGTTTAAGGAATTTAAAAATAAAAAGGGCAATATGTTTGCCCCCGTTTCATTTATGAAATTATATATAAAAAAAATATCGTGTATTGTGTGTTTATAGATGTATATTATTGGTTTGTTCGTTTCACAATAACTCTACACTACTTTTTTAAAAGTTGTTTTAGAAAATTATTATCTTACATGTTAATATATTCGGCAGTTGTTTACTCTTGACGTCTGTGCATATGCTGACGCGCTTGATTCAACTCGATTTTATTTTTTCAAGCAACTAAAGAGTAGCTTTGTTTCTATGTAAATATATACAATGTTTTAAAATTGGCAATGTCTTTAAAAACAAAATTTTTTTTTTTTTTTTCTTATTCCCTCCGGGTTTTCTTTCGGAGAGTAAAAATAATATCATCTCTTACTCCGAAATTGCGTCCTGTCCCATATTGTCTTTGAATATTACGTTTTTACTTATGGCCGATTGTACAGTGATAATGATAAATTGATGATTTTCACACTTTTATTTGTCCATTCCAGATTTTATTCCATGGGAAGCGCTCAAATATACTTTTGGTGAAGTAAACTACGGAGGTCGTGTTACTGATTATTGGGACCAACGTACCTTGAAAACTATATTGTTGACTTATTATGGACCTCACACTCTTCAAGAAGGCTATGTCTATTCCCAATCTGGAACTTATTATTGTCCTGAAAGTTCCTCGTGCAAAACATTGAAATGTTATAGAACTTTCATTGATAATTTACCCATCATTGAAGAACCAGAAATATTTGGAATGCATGATAATGCGAACATAGCTTTTCAAATGAAAGAGTCAAAACTTGTAAGTGTATTATAGCCCCTGGGGACATCATTAAGTTGATATAAAATAATATTTATAATATAAATTTCGAAAGAAGTACCCTTATCAGCCACAAAAACAAGCAAGGTCCCGACTGCCAAAACATCTTCAAGGCTGTTACACCATGAAAAAGAAACAAGAACGGTCATGAACACTAGCACTAAGGCAGCAAACACAAAAACTCTCTCTCTCGAAATCCATCTTTTACAACAATTATCATTGAACTGGTTGCAAATCTCTATTGAGACTGTAATTATCTTGGAGAATTTAGATCTACTGTGACCAATTTACAGGAGTAACAAAATCGTAATTATTGATTATTTTTTTAAAAAAAGAATCACAGTCTCATTTCACTATACGAAAAATATACAACCAAAATAATTCTAATAAAATAGTTAGTATTACAAACCTGTTTTCTTCTTCTTCTGTTGTTGTAGTGTTCCTCTTAAAATCAACTGTTCTCCAAAAATTGGGAAAATGGTAGAAATTGATTGAAGAAAACAGGTTACCGTATATGGGGTTACCGTAAAAGTTTTGGTGACCCTTGGATGGAACTGTCGCGGTATGCGTTCCAGGTTTTCCTGGTGCGTAGAACCGGTCATCGTGAGGACGTTCTACTCCGGCCAAAAATATTACTTAATTTACAGTAAATTACTTATTTACAGTTGGGGATTGAGGCGAAAGCCAGCAGGCGCCCCATTTCAATCGTTATTTTATTTATTTAGGTGGTAAATACGGAGGGTCTACAAAAACACAGGACATTAATTTTTTAGCTCCTTTTCACTTTCAATGGTGTCTTGGGGCTTTTCCGCCACAATCAACTTTGTTAATTGAGCATGGGGTTTTTGTGCCGAGGGTCGGCTCTTTGATCCCCCAGTAATTGAAAATTGATTATGTCTACCGATGTGGGAATGTTTCTTACGTTAATACAAATACATTTCGTGGCTATAGTTTCGTTTTAGTAGCAAAGCCATAGCATGAAATATCAATAACTTTCCAAATAAAGATTTGTTTATGTGTTTGAACACTATCTGGAATATGTATAATTCTCGAGAGTTGCCTGGAATAACTTCCCAGTATGATCCGTTACAGCATTACGTAGATCCTGGGTACTCCAATCTATTAATTATTTATTTTATTTATTTAGGTGGTAAATACGATCGTGGAAATACAACCTAGACAAGCTGGTGGCTCCGAGGAGAAAACTCCTGATGAAATGGTATACGAGCAATGTGAATATATAATGGATAGAATTCAAACAAAAGTTGTAAAAGATAATCCCCATGTTAGTTTGATGACTCGAGATGCGAAGGAAAGATTACCGCCTTTAACAACTGTGTTGATGCAAGAAATCGATAGATTCAATCGAGTCCTTGTCAATATTCATTCGTCCTTGGCAAACTTAAAGAAAGCCATCAAAGGTTTTATTGTTATGTCGGATCAACTTGAAGAAGTTTATAACAGTTTTCTTAATAATCAAGTAAGAAGGACTTCTAGGTGTTTGCTTCTACCTAACAAGTCCACACGGGAATTTTTTCGCGACAAATTTTGACATTGCTAGAGCTACGGGCTATATAAGCCTTTTGTCACTGCGGCCTATAAAAGTTCTTTTGTGACTTCCCCGCCAAAGATCACCTACTTTTCGTTCCTACAACAACATCCACCCGTATATTTGGACTATAGAGCGGCAGATCTGAGCCGAGTCACCCCAAATGCTGCTAATTTGATCTGGCATTCATACAGATCCCTAGTAGCATTAGATCTAGGATTAATAAAACCATTTATCTGAATGTAGATACTACCAAAGGCCCTCTTTGTTCCGAAGAGGGCCTTTGGTATTGAAAAAAGAGCTCTTTGCGCTGTCTAGAGAACATAGCTCATTGCAAAGAATATTTCATTGATAAAAGAATATTAACATTGTATGGTCAGGTAATATTAGTTATGTGCCTCCTCATTCAGAAAAACAAAGATCTTTTACCTACAATGGCACATTCATACAATACGAGGAATGCAAAAGATTTAATACCCTCCAGATTATCGATTTTTGGGGAATCAATTTTGGATAAAGGTATTAAAATCTATAACAAAATAAATAATGCTAATAAAAACATGAACTACAAAGTTGTACTTAAAAATCATCTATTATAAATTGCTCCCTATAGCCTACAGGAGTTCAACAACTAACCTTTGTTTTTCTTTTTCAGGTGCATACTAATAACAATATCAGTTATCTTTACAGATCCTTTTAATTTTGCAGTTTATTCAAATTTTGTTAATCTATTTTTCTGTTTTGATTAACTTTTTCTTTATATATATTTATATTTTTGTTTGAATATTAGGGGTGGGGGGTATTTTGGTTACCAAATTTGTATTGTGCCAGCGGTTTTTAACCTCCAGAAACACAATAAATAATAATAATAATAAGACAGCATGAATGTCGTCCAAAACGTTAAAAACAACATCAAGCAAGGAAAGTTGTTTAGACGAATTACCTATAGGTATCTGATTAGGCGGGAGGATGGTGAGTCTAGTGAGGTCAGTCACACGAAGGAGTAAAACAGATATCCTAGGGCTTTTGAGGATTCCAAACCCTAAGTGTCACCATGGACCCCTCAAAGAATAAACTTACGATAACTCTCTGTCACCGGATTATATTTCAGTTGAATTTTTCACCAATTGTGAAAGAATTATGTCATTTCATTCTTCATGCTCTTAATTGAGGGGTCAAGAGGTAAAACGGACTAACCCACAAAACCTGATTTTTCATTTTTTTTACTATCCCACAGTCTGAAACGCGCTCTATCCACTAATAGAGAAACTATAGCGATACGAGACCTATTTCGAAAGTTATTAAACATTCCGTTTGGCTAACCTTGAAATCGCGCCATTTCTCAAATGGTAAAACGGACTATTCCAAAGAAATGGACTAAGTGCAATACGCTGTTGGATAGTCCACTTATTACTGTATAATCCGGATTGACAAAGTGTTTTAATCTTCAAGAAGTAGAACGGACTAACCCACAAGAAAAATGGACTAAGCTCATATTGTGCTCAGTGTTCTTGTGATTTTTGGAGACAATACATTATAATTTGGCATAATTTATTTTCATTTCTATTAGCAAAAAAAATCTATAATTAATTTAATTTCTATAAATTAGCAAAAATGTAACTGAATAATTAAGTAATTCATTTATTCATTAACAATACTAATAAAAATAATTTCAAAATGAGCTACCGTAAGGGAAAAAAACGTTTCGAGCTGTCAGGAGATAGAAAAGTACGTGCTAGGAGACTCCTCCAGTTCTAGTGATTTTGTTGATTCTGATAAGGCAATAGTTCAGTGAGAGACAGCAGTGGAAAAAGAAAGTGACAATAGTGCAATGGACATTGCAGATCACAATATCAAAGTGGAAAATGAAAGTGATAAGAGTGCAATTGAAAATGATGGTAACAGTAATGCAATGGAAAATGTTGGTGAAAGTAGTGCAATAGAAAATGTTAGTGACAATAATACAATCAAAAAACATAGTTTTTTTACGTCAGTCAATAAAGCTGAACTAAGCCACAGAAGAGATAAGAAAAAGGTTGACTAACCAACAGATATTGGACCAACCAACATGCCAATTTTGTAGAATTTCGTAGTAAAATGGACCAAACTGTGGAAAAATGCACTAGGCCACAAGCCCCTTAAGTGGTAAAATGGACTAAATTTTTTGGCGCTTAATAGCTTCAAAACGGCATAGTCTAAAGCAAAATTGATCCGGCCAAAAAAAAGATCCCTTTTCTTTTTTATTGGAATACCAGAAATCATAATTACAAGACCTCTGTGCAACCATGTGCGCATCCTAGAATTTGACTCCAATTATCTCAGAATGGAGTTGGTGTGGCTTAGACCGTTTTACCTCTTGACCCCTCAATTAATCAGCAATAAAACTCGGAAACAGTTTTTTTGTTAGATTTTTTTGTGTTCATTAAATAATAATATTTTATTTGGAATAAAATACCAAAAAATACTTAAAATCAAAATTAAATTCTATCAAAAAGCAATTTTACCCTAATTCAGCAATTAGAGTGAGATAGATGTCATTATTTGAAAACAATAAACCAAAAAAAGTATATTTCTTATTCAGTTTAATACATCAGTCTTGTCCCAAAACTAATCATCGTCTTGCCGGATGATCTACTTGAGAGTGGATATAACCATTGTGTCAAACATATGTCTAATATTGAAATCAAGAGAGCTATGTCTAATCTGTCACCACAGCTTGACAAACTTGTGCTGTAATCTATGCTAGTATCTAAGAAGGAATACCCCCTCCCCCCAATTTACTTATCTTTTTCAATTTATTTTTTATTACCTAATTTCTTGTAACTATTCTTTTACAATATGGACTTTTGATTTCGCCGGTTCGGTCAGTTCGGAGTTGAGTTTTCTTGTGTGACTGGTTGTTTAATTGATTCAAAAGCTGGTCTCACAGGGGGATTTCTCTTAGGACTGAGTGGTCTGGCGGGGTCGGGTGTTCTGGGGTCAATTTTTTCCACTGCTCTACAAGGGGTTGGACCCCATTTAACACAAATTCATTTATAAATGAGTTTTCAAGGGGGTACCATATTTCTTTATTTTACTTTTAATATTGTATATTTCTTAAATTATATTTCTTAAATGGATAAATAAAGAAAATGTGTTCATAAAAAAAAAATACGCTCTTGGACTCTTGGGCGGTTTATGATGTGATCCATTATCTTTTTCAGGTCCCTAAATTATGGTCTGCAAAATGTTACCCTTCACTCAAGTCATTAGGATCTTGGATCAAAGATTTGGATACTCGTTTAGACTTTGTTTCGGTTTGGTTAAATCAAGGAGTTCCTCTCTCTTTTTGGATTTCTGGATTCTTTTTCCCGCAAAGTTTTATCACTGGTTGTCTTCAAACTTACGCAAGAAAATACGACATTGCAATTGATACGTTGAAAATTGATTTTGAAATGACAAACGTTGTCCTAAGTCAGGAAAATCTTGAAATGGAACACAGAAAATCTGGTGGACAAGAGGTAAAGTATTTTCCTGTTTAATCCCATGTCAATAATCGCTTTCTGGCCAGGGTCATATTTTCATAAAGTATTTATTTATCATAGTAATCCAGAGACATACATTTTTAATGTACAGAAGTAGTTATATGAAAAAATCCTTATTAAAAGACACAGAAAAGATCAAAACATATCCTCAATATATCCTTTGACCTCACAATGACTGTTTCTACATTCAAATATTCGGTAACCTAATGTCAACCTACCACCATTTTTCTAAAACCTATTTTACGAAATGGTTAGAAAAAATATATTTTTATAGAATCAGTCCTACAACAACAATCCTGAAATTGTCAAATTATAGTTCCTCTTCCTCAGATATTTTATACAGGGTGTCTCAAATTATAGTTCCTCTTCATCAGATATTTTATACAGGGTGTCTCAAATTATAGTTCCTCTTCTTCAGATATTTTATACAAGATGTCTCAAATTTTAGTTCCTGTTCCTCAGATATTTTACACAGGGTGTCTCAAATTATGAACTATAATAAGGAGTTATTCCAAGTTGAATTTGATTTTTTTTACTCAAATTATAGTTCCTGTTCCTCAGATATTTTACACAGGGTGTCTTAAAATTATAGTTCTTGTTCCTCAGATATTTAACACAGGGTGTCTCAAATTATAGTTCCTGTTCCTCAGATATTTTACACAGGGTGTCTCAAAAAACGTTCTCAATATCTTGAGCACAGATTCGAACTTCGAAAAACCCTGAAACAAATATTTTTTTATTCCAAAGGGGAAACTTTTTGAGTGTTTTTCAAATTTTGGGCACTTTCTGGAAAGGCCTCAAGGGGAGTCAACTTTGAAATCTTAAATAGAACGACACCTTTTGTATACATTTTGGAACATTAAAGGAAATAAAATTATTGTTCTCAAAAAAAGGAGTTATTCCAAGTTGAATTTGAGTTTTTTTTTAAAAAAAAGATTACAATCATAACTTTACGTCTGTGTGTGATCTCAATTTGTGTAAAAGTGACTACAATTTCAATGTCTTTCCAACGATGATTATTTAAAAAGAAAAAGGTCCCACTGGTCCTACCCTGGGTGGACCTCATACCCGAAGTACCTACTATTTCAACGTTTGAAAAACGCTGAAAAAGAGAAATGACCAAATTTGAAGATCTATGTCAAAACAAAGATGTAACATTTTAGAATAAGTGTGGTCCCTGTTTCATTTAAATCTCAAAATACTTTCATATTTTTTTTTACTTTTCACTATTGTATTACAAAAGATGTGGTTCTATTTAAGAATTTTAGATTTGATCTCCCCGGTGCCTCCTCTGAATTTGTCTAAAATTTAATCACTTTTAGCGTTTTTCGAAATTATGGCAATCCTAGGGTTAAGATTTTGGGATAGATATGCTCTCTTTTTTTCTTTTTCTTTTTTTGGATAATTTCTATTTATATAAGGACAGTGGCCAATTGAATTGCATATTATTATCAAGATTCTCTTTCAGGTACCATCAGCATACAAAGGCTTGAACCCTTCAGAAGGTGATTTTATGATCCATGGTCTCTTCCTTGATGCAGCACACTATGACGTCACTAAAAATCATTTAGTTGATCCAGAGCCCGGAGTCATAAACCCTCCTCTGCCAGTAATGAAACTAAAAGCTGTAACATCTGTTGATGAAGTCAGCTCCCGCTATCATTGTCCACTCTACAAAACGTCAATTAGAGCGGGTACATTATCAACTACTGGTCATAGTACGAATTTTGTAATAACTGTTTTTCTTCCTTCTGATAAACCCGAGGCTTATTGGGTATTAAAAGGAACAGCACTTTTGACACAGGTTACTGATTGATCCTTTTCATTGTTAATCAATATTATGTTGAATAATAAAAAAAAACTCTGCAAATATGACACATGGGTTTATTATTTTACTGGGAATAAAATACTTCCCAAAAATTTTTAATTTTTAATTTCAAGGTACGTAGAATTCCAAAAATTTTGTGAAAGAAAGGAATTCATCGGCATCTCCTTTATACTGCACATTGTTCGCCATGTGCTGCCCTTTTGCACTTAGGGTTGACCGATTTGGATGAAATTTGGTATGTACAAAGGTACATTATGTAGATCTCGTGTGGGGTCTAATTAAGCCCCGAAACATTTCTTTACTGTCAGACACATCTAGGCGCACGGCAGTGTGTCAGGGCAAGTTTCAAGTCAAGCCTGGCGACTGNCTATGAACACGATATTTGGTCATTATTACAAGGTCCAATGCTGAGTCAAGTGGCAAAATGCCGTTCGAGGGGAACGGCGGACGAACGGATATTTTATTCTCCAAGATTCTACAATCTACACTGCATACCTTGTTGAAACGTAAAATATCAAATTTTGATTTTTTTTTATCATATCTTTTTTTGTGTGATCAACCCCATTCAAGGCCGTACCCAGGAGGGTCCAGACCCCCCCCCCCCCCNCCCCCCCGAAATTTTAAATCGTTTTTTATTAATGAAAATACTCTACTTTGCACGTGACCTATACCTAATATGAAAAAAACAATAAAAACAACAACAGCAGTTCGTGGCCAACTCCAAGGATTCATTCAAGGCCGTACCCAGGGGGTCCAGACCCCCCCCCCGAAATTTCAATCGTTTTTTAATAATGAAAATACTCTACTTTGCACGTGACCTATACCTAATATGAAAAAAACAACAACAGCAGTTCGTGGTCAACTTCAAGGATTCATTCAAGGCCGTACCCAGGGGGTTCAGCCCCCCCCCGAAATTTCAATCATGACTGAAATGAAATAGTAGTCAATGTCAATTTGTCAGTGGAAGGCCCTGTAGTTGTGAAAAAAAAATTGAGAAAGATAATTTCTGAAAATAAAATGAGGACTTGATGATTTAGGTAGATGTCAAGTTGCTCAGGTTACTCTAGTAGCATAACTGAAATATTGTACCATTTGACTTTCGTGTATAGGTGTGCTATACATACAGGGCGTTCCATTTTAAGGAGCACGTATTGTTATGATGACCCTGGCTTTTAAGGAGGACGTATTGTTATGATGACCCTGGCTGACTTGTCAAGGTTGTCCTTCAAGGTCAGACTTTCTTTTCCTGAANCAACTCAATTTATTCCGAAACTGTTGGAGTCACAAAAAAAATTATTCTGACCAACTGTTCATAATAAAAAGGAGGACGTATTATTATGATGACCCTGACTGACTTGTCAAGGTTGTCCTCCAAGGTCAGACTTTCTTTTCCTCAATAAGACGTCCTGAATTTTATTACATTTTCGGATTCCTCATATAATTCTACGTTCATTTGACTATAAAACATGAAGTGCATGTTTTCGTTAAACTTTTTTGTGCCAATTTTGGGAATGTTTTTTGGTCTGACAATTTGTCTTACTCGATTTTCTAACAAATGAACTTGGCAACAAGACAAAGAATGTGGCTCCGGCCTGATTTGCGCGTATCGTGCGAGAACATCTCAATGAAAAGACGTATACACTTGAACCAGGTAAGACAAAATGCATTGCAAGAGTGTTTTTTTTTATATGTATAAAATGAAAAAAGTAAACCATCGTATAGGAAATGTCGGGAGCTGTCATTCAATACTTATGCCACACCGGTATGTCAGACCAAAAAACATTCCCAAAATTTGGCGCAAAAATGTTCAATTAAAACATGAAGTGAATAGTCAAATGAACGTAGAATTAAATGGGGAATCCAAAAATGTAATAAAATTCAGGACGTCTCATTGAAGAAAATGAAGTTGACCTTCTCTGAGTTGGTCACTTAAAGTGGGACATCCTGTATTGTGTGTTATAGACACGAATGTTCGTTGTTTTTTGTTCAACGTCTCTTTACTATCTATAGTCATTCTAGACGGGGGTTTCCTCTTCCATTCGTTGGAAACTTACAAACCAGCTACCCCGATTGCCCTCGTATATTCGTGAGCTAAATTCCTTGGGGCTATGTAAGCCTTCTGCACCTAAGCCTCTTCTGGGCTTTTTGTACTTGGAAAGTACTTTAATTTACATAGCTAAGGCCTAGCATCTGCGCAAGCTTGATCAGCCTTTTGGCTAGGTGTTTTGCGTGAATGTGATGCCTGGGATGTAGCTGTCCCATGCTTAGTCTCCACGCAATTAGGGAGCTACAGTCAAAAATGACGTGAGAAGCAGTCTCCTCCTCCTCCTCCTCACAGAGTCTGCATATAACCTGGTCTTGATGGAAGCCCATAGTGTGCATGTGTTTTCTCAGACCACAGTGTCCAGTGATCAGGCCTGTGGCTATTCTGATGTTTTTGCGACTGAGGCAAGGATCTCTATGGTAAGGTCTTTGGATGGTCCCTGTAAAACAGCCTTGCTGTGTCTCAGGCCCGAGACGTCCTTCCACCGCCTCAGGTTGTTTTCGAAGACCCATCCGTCAATAAAATTCTTGATCTCAGTCGTGCTTAGTCCGATCACGGGCTCCGGCCCAATGAATGTTGTCGCTGACCCCATTCTTGCCAGGTGAACGACTTGTTCATTGCCGGCAATACCACTGTGACCTGGCACCCAACCGAGGCCTGATTGACCTCACTCAGCCTGAATTTGACGGGAAAAATAGGTAGCATCGCGAGGGCACGAACCTTCGTGACAAGTACTTGGTAAAACCTCGCTAGACGTTGCTTAACTTCAGTGATCTAACAAGAGAACTGGTGTATTTAACATGCCATACACGCTGGCTCAAATCATGTTTTATTGAAAATTGAAATAGTTCACCTTGTAGAAACCTACTTAAAGTCACGCAATTGTCAATAGAAAAAACATTACGTGTACCTACGTCGATTTTTTTTTTTACCAAATAATATTTGTGAAAGTGAACATAGGTACTCAGCATCAACAATCATGGCGTTTACTCTGAAGAAGATTTTTAGTTCAATAATTATAAATATTTTTTTCTCCAAGTCATGTAAGTAGCCTCGAAATGTTTAGGTGGTTTCCTAAAAAAGCTGTAGTCGTTGAAAATAATTTCTTGTATCATTCTGTACTTATTTTTCCCTTACACCCGATTTCTTTTATCATTCTGTATTTATTTTTCCCTTACACCCGATTTCATGTATCATTCTGTATTTATTTTTCCCTCACACCCGATTTCTTTTATCATTCTGTATTTATTTTTCCCTCACAAACCGATTTCTTGTATCATTTTGTACTTATTTTTCCCTTACACCCCATTTCTTGTATCATTCTGTACTTATTTTTCCCTTACACCCCTTTCTTGCATCATTCTGTACTTATTTTTCCCTTACACTCGATTTCATATATCATTCTGTATTTATTTTTCCCTTACACCCCATTTCTTGTATCATTCTGTATTTATTTTTTCCTCACACCCCATTTATTGTATCATTCTGTACTTCTTTTACCCTTACACCCGATTTCTTGTATAATTCTGTATTTATTTTTCCCTTACACCCGATTTCTTGTATCATTCTGTATGTATTTTTCTCTAACACAGGTATTGCCGTTATTAATTTTGGAGGTTGCACTCTANCCTTACACCCGATTTCATGTATCATTCTGTATTTATTTTTCCCTCACACCCGATTTCTTTTATCATTCTGTATTTATTCTTCCCTCACAAACCGATTTCTTGTATCATTTTGTACTTATTTTTCCCTTACACCCCATTTCTTTTATCATTCTGTATGTATTTTTCTCTTACACAGGTATTGCCGTTATTAATTTTGGAGGTTGCACTCTAAGAGGTCCAGATGATTATGGACATTATCAAGAGTCTATTAATCATGTGAAGTGGGGTGACAATGTAATCCAGCCAATAGAGCTTTATGGGGCTAATTTGAATCGAACAATGAATGCTTTTGGGACAAAATTAAGGGAAATGCTTAACACATATATCAATAATATTGATCCAAAAATAGCGTAAGTTAATAACTAGGTGTGTCCGTGGACAAAAGCGGGCGGAGCCATCCGTTTCACCTCGAATTTTTGCGCATCACATAAACTTTAGCATATTGCTCCATTATTCCGTTAAAAATAACAAACTAGGTATCCTACCTAAATAACATTGCATTAAAAATGCTACTCAGGATTCGAACCCCCGGTCTCTAGGTTACGAGTCCCTCCCCCTCCAAATTTTTCCCCTCCAAATTAGGTATATTGTGCGATTGTGCCCTCCTAAAACAAGAGGGCTATATCCGCGCATGAAAGAGAGTGAGACAATCAGACTAAACTTCTGAATATGGCTGTGGTGGGGTTGGAATTTAACTCATTAGATATTTCCAAGTAAGGCCGAATGGATAGAGAGACCCAAAATAGAGGTTATATCTTTTTGGGGTGGTGACTTGGTGGGGAACACGCAGTAGTATTTTTGGGGTGATCTCAAAGGTTTTTGTAGCAAGAAAATAATTATAATTATGGCCTTTGTTATGAGAACCCTTCGTCCCACAAACGAACCTGATCCCTATCTTCTCCTCTTTAAATCCTTAATCCTATCTAAACTCCACTATACCTCTGTGGTTTGGATGCCCGATACGCAACACTATAAACAGATACTTGAATCGATTCAGATTTTTAAATGGAAAGACTTCTATCTTGCTTATCCTAAGCTGATCTTGTATTCTGACTTACGCGTTAACATTGCTGTCCGTTGAAAGTCAGCACAAGGTTATTTCACTCCTGACTCTGTATAGAGTTCACAGCAACAGAATTGACAGTCTGGATCCGGTGAACTCTATACAATACAGGGTTCCTTCAACCCGTACGAGATGTTCCAACAACTCTGGCCTTTTTTATATACCACTCCATCAGTGTGACGATATGTCACCTCTTTATAAATCTCTGCGTATTTTTAACCAATATCAAAATCAATTAGACATTTTTTTCAGGCCAAAATAATTTCGAAGATCAAGTTACAAAAATCATTACTTACAATCTGACACATTTTATTTATTTTTAAATGTAGTTGTAAATTTTTTTTAATTTGGTTCGACGTCTCTTTAACCAAATAAAAAAAAACTCTGCCAATGTGACACCTGGGTTTATTATTTTTCTGGCTAAAAAAAAAATTGGGGGTACCCCCCAAAAAAAATTGAGGGGGGTTCTCGTGACGATTCCAAATTTGGGACGTAATTAGACCCTAAATTTGACATACCTACTGAATTTGAAGTCTCTGGACCTTACCGTTCTCCTTTTAAACCGGATTAACCGAAAACCGCTTTAAAGCGGTAAAAATTGCCAGCGGTATATTTGATTTAATCCAAAAGTTTCGGAGCTAGCTGAGACCCCAAATTTGACATACATACAAAATTTCAAGTCTCTATCTCTTACCATTCTTCTTTTAGACTGCAATACAGAAAACCGCTAAATAGCGGCAANATACCAAATTTCATCCAAATCGGTCAACGCTAATTTGCAAAAGTGCCCATCACGACGGATGGCGGACAAACGGATTTTTTGTCCGCCGTCCGCCGACAAACTTATGATAAATCCGTTTGTCGGATTTTTTTATTCGATTTTTGGATTCTACGTACCTTGAAACGTATAATATCAAATTTAGAGGGGGGGGTATTTTTTTTCCGTGACGATTCCAAAGGTTCATTATTGAAAATAATAAACCAAAATTTGATAAAAACTACTTTTAACAATAAAAATAGGTAAATCAAATGTGTCAGATTGTAATGATTTTTGTTTGTACGTTGATAATGATACCTACATTAAAGTTGTAAGATTAGTCAGTAGGTTCGATTGTAAATTGTATATAATGTGTACTTATGATATAATAAAGTTGAATTATTATTACCTAAATAATGATAAAACGATAGAGATCAAATCATCAATATGTGTGTATTCAGGGCCGTTCAGAGCTTTCCCGGGCCCGGGGAGTGACGATTCCAAAGGTTTATTATTGAAAATAATAAACCAAAATCTTACAACTACTTTTAACAATAAAAATAAATCAAATGTGTCAGATTGTAATTATTTTTGTTGGTACGTTAATAATGATACATTACTTCGTAAAGTTGTAAGATTAGTCAGTAGGTTCGATTGTAAATTGTATGCAATCTGTACTTATGATATAATAAAGTTGAATTATTATTACCTAAATAATGATAAAACGATAGAGATCAAATCATCAATATGTGTCTATTCAGGGCCGTTCAGAGCTTTCCCGGGCCCGGGGACAAAAGTCCTGCTCCGGGCCCCCACATTTTATTTTTGCGATTGCCCATCTTCCACCTGTTCGGTAGCATTTCGTGAAGTGCTGTGACTGATGGGCTGAGGTCTTAAAAAATGATCAAGAGAAAGTTGTCCTTCTTTTATTTCTCGTTGTTTTTTTATCTTTTCTCTTCTGGACCCCCGATTTCTACGATTTAGAACTCATTTTTCTAATGTTATATTAAAATTACATCATCATTAAGTGAAAATATTTGACATTTGAATCAAATAGTATTTGAATAGTATTTGATTTAATTAATCAAATATTAATTAAATAGTACGTCAATAATTTTACTATGAGATCAACACAATAAATAAAAAAAC
>CM022880.1:30252937-30268470 GCA_012654025.1 Pachypsylla venusta
AAAAAAAATCGAATAAATATTTGATTTCTCCAAAGTTTCGTCGATTTTCAAGCAATTAAATTGTGAATTAAACGTTTAAAAATGAGTTTTCTCGTATTTCCCACCATTTAATCCTGAAAATTAACCTTCTACTTTCAATTAGTTATATTTCAAGTTAGGTTAGTTGCTCAGAAAAAAATTAATAGTATCTGTCTGGTCCCCACGAACGAAATTTTTCATATAGGCGAACTAAGCAACCGCCTAGGGCGGCAAAATTAAGGGGTCGGAAAAATCAGAATAGAATTTTATTTTCAATGGGATATGAAAAAAAATGTATACATATATAGACGTGCATTTTTGTGTATATGATTGATAATTCATTAAAGAATTATCAATCATAACAACCAATAGTAAAACCAGGGGTATGACACTCCGGCTAAATCTGTCGTTGCTTAAAGGCTACAACCCAAACATATACACTTGGTCTCGGGGACACGGAGTCCTATTTTTACAAAACAGCTTGTGATTATCTCGTAATAATCCTGTGATGTCGTTGATTTAAAAAATGTGTAATGATTCTAATTTTTTTAAATATATTGTGACTTAATTTTATGTTACATTCTTGAGTGAAAAATTCTAATTAAAATTGTGTGGATTTAACAAAAAGGTTTAATGTCCATTATTTCTGTTGTAAATATATATGACTCCGAATTGTTCAATATCAACCAAAGGAAAATTCATGGCCAGATTTTGATTGAAATTTGTGCAATTCCGCATGACTTGGCCTTACACGTCTGCGGGATGTTATAAATGGGATCGCTGAATAGTTAGTGAGCCATACGAAGCATAGCCGATTTACAGGGTGGAGAAGATCATGTTTGGACAACTTTCAACGTAACAGGGTGGGTTCTGTGTATATCAGTTTATTTGTTTGGAAAATATATAAAATACCTATCTAGATTATCTAGCAATAAAACACAACCATTTTGAGGATTTTTGGGAATTTTGAATGACCGTTAAGGATCAATAGCAAAAGGCACAATCTGTCACTCGCGAGACAAAAAATGAGCTAAATTGGTCCATTAAATTTGGCTGTACTTGCGTCAACATCAAAGAAGAAGAAGCAGCAGCAGAAGACGAAGAGAAAAGAGATGTACTTTTCAGAAGCCCATACCTTCCGGTTTGACTGAAAAGTATTTGATGAAACATTATTTTCTTCATATCTGAGCTCGCACCCTCCGAGGAAATAATCCGTTTTATCCCAACGCATGCTGTTTTTCTTCTGGAAGTAGACAATATGTTCTGGGACCTAAATTATACTCTTAGTAGCTATTGCTTCTTTGTTGACTTGGATGGGTGGCACGCTACTGTGCTTCTTATTAATAACAATAGTATGCTTAATATTGTTAAAATGGGATACTATCAAGTAAAATCATAATGAGGTAGATAATATAATACTATATCTTCACTTGACTGTAAAAATACTTGACTTTTACAGTCATATAGTATTACATACTATAGTCTTACATTATCTACCTCATTAATAGTGTTGTAGACTTGGGATTCGAGGATTAGGTAGTCGTTGATGAAAAATTCGTTAACTAACTTAAAAAAAATAGAAAAGAAACTTAAAACACAATTAAAATATTAACAAAAAGTCGTACACTACTTAACTTCCAAAATTCGCATACAAAACACGCGAGAAAACTACGTAATTCACACAATAAAAATTTACAATTTAATCACTCGAAATTAACTCACTGAACGAACTGTAGAAACTGACTTCGCTTTTAAAACTCACTTATCACTCAACTAAAACTGACTGACTCAAACCTCCTCACGAAGTCCCTTTTATAGATTCAAAGCGAGTTCTAGAAGTTTCTAGTATAAAATGAACTCCCCATAATCTTCTGCGTTGTTCTCGAAAGGGGAAGTAAATACGCAGTACACATTCTTCGGATTCTAGAAATTCTTCGTAAACAAACTTACAACGTTCTCGCATCTTATAGAAGGAGAAATCAAAATAAAAGGAGAAGTGTCGCTGTCATATACAGGATGTTTACATTAGAATCATAATATTAGAGGTCAAGCTCTCATATGCTCTATTCACTTCAATAGTATGCTTGTAATAAATCAGATTAACGTTCTCCCCTAGATCAGTTTTATGCAATTGTAATGCACACAGGGCCGCGCAGACATTATTAGAAGATTGGATTTTCAGATCACTACAGACAGAAGTAGAAGATTGGTATTTTCAGATCACTACAGACAGAAGAACATTCAAACTTGTGAAGAATTTATGCATGACTTTTTAACCTATGAGCCAAATATTGTGCACTGCGAACATTCATTGGGCCTAGTTATTGAAATGCTGAAGATTGGTATTTTCAGATATTTCTATCACTACAGACAGAGGAACATTCAAACTTATGAAGAATTTATGCCTGACTTTTTAACCTATGAGCCAAATATTGTGCACTATGAACATTCATTGGGCCTAGTTATTGAAATGCTGAAGATTGGTATTTTCAGATATTTCTATCACTACAAACAGAGGAACATTCAAACTTATGAAGAATTTATGCATGACTTTTTATTCAAACAGAGGAACATTCAAACTTATGAAGAATTTATGCATGACTTCTTAACCTATGAGCCAAATATTGAGCACTATGAACATTCATTGGGCCTAATTATTGAAATGCTGAAATTCGCCGCGTCAATAACCAGCGATAAGAGCGTCTTTATTGCAACCGCATGGACTTGCGTGAGTGAAAAATCAGTTGAAGATGTCAGAAATTCGGAAGAATTCCCATCGGTTTTCCTTCACAACGATGTTGTTGGTAAGTTAATACAAAATACTATGTCTCATGCGACGAGAGGATTATCGGCTTTCAAAATATATTTTGTGAAGTCCAAGGACTTTGCTCCAGAGTATAATTTTACAAATACAATGTTAAAAGTTTAAAACTTTCTGCCTTGCTGAATTTTGAAACCCTTGAAATTGAATGGATAGATACTAGATTTTTTTTTCTTTTCTTTTTGGTTGTAACTATGTCTTGTAAAATTTGATACCCTTAGAAGATAATATTACCATACTCTATCTATCTATAAAAATAAAACTCAATGTAACGTTAAATATATATATATGTGTGTGTGTGTGTGAGTGTGTGTCACTAATTGTTTGGCAAAACGGTAAGAGATAATAAGAATGGACCCCCCCCCTCCAAAACCATGGGCCTAAACACCAGAAAAAATATCAAAATTCAAGAATGTCGGGCGAAACAGCTAGTGAAAAAATTCCGTGAAAAATGTAGAAGACGAAAGATGGACGATTAGGAAGAACGAAGAAATCTGGAACATGTACGGCAACCCCCTGATTACAGAAGTTCTTAAATCAAACATCATGAGATGGGCGGGGCATGTTAGTAGAGCCGACAATGATTGAATCATTAAGAAAATACTGAACCTCACATACAACGACCACAAAAAAAGAAGAAGACCAAAGAAAAGATGGAAAGATGGTGTCCAAAGATGGTTCAGGGAATATAAACCTCCCAATTATGTTGGTAACTGGGAACAACAGCTTGCCCAGGATAGAACAGAATGGCAAGACATAATCCTCAGAGGTTTTGGGTCCCCGCGGCCTGTTCAAGCCCAGCAGTAAGTAAATAATGCCATTCCTCTCAAATACCCATTCAATCGAACCAAGGAAATTTGGCGCCCAGAAATGTTGTAATTCCAAATCTGGGGCTAATTACGCCCCAGAGACTCTAAATTTGATATACCTACCAAATTTGAAGTCTTTGGCTCGGCTCATACCATTCTCTTTTTAGACACGATTAGTAAAAACCGCCAGCGGTATATTTGATTGAACCTAAAAGTTTCGGAGCTAACTGAGACGTACAAAATTTCAAATCTAGCTCTTACCATTCTCCTTTTAGACAGCAATACTGAAAACCGCTAAAAATTGCCAACGGTGTATTCGATTACACCCAAAAGTTTCGGAGCACAATTGGAGCCCAGATGGGACCTATATACCAAATTTCATCCAAACCGGTCAGCGCTAAGTGGCAAAAGTGCCCAACACGGCGACGACGGACAAACGGATTTTTTTTTATTTGATTTTTGGATTCTACGTACCTTGAAAAGTATATTATCAAATTTTGAGGGGGGGGGGATTTTTTTTTNAAGGGGGGGGGTATTTTTTTGGTTTATTATTTTCAATAATGAAATCGTCACGAAAAAAAAATTACCCCCCTCAAAATTTGATATTATACGTTTCAAGGTAAGTAGAATCCAAAAATCGAATAAAAAAAATCCGTTTGTCCGCCGTACGCCGTGATGGGCACTTTAGCTACTTATCGTTGACCGATTTGGATGAAATTGGTATATAGGTCCCATCTGGGCTCTGATTGTGCCCCAAAACTTTTGGGTGCAATCGAATACACCGCTGGCGGTTTTTACCACTTTAAAGCGGCTTTCATTAATCCTGTCTAAAAAGAGAATGGTAAAAGCCAGAGACTTCGAATTTGGTAGGTTTTTAGGGTCTAATTACGCCCCAGATATGGAATCGTCACGAGAACCTCTCCCTCATTTTTTGGGGGTACCCCCATTTTTTTTTTGCCAGAAAAATAATAAACCCATGTGTCACATTGGCAGAGTTTTTTTTTTTCGTGACGATTCAAAAGAAATATTTTTTGCTGAATTCTTTTATCCATTTGACTTGAGAGTTTTTAAAATAATTTTGTCCTTGACGTGCTCTTAGTAAGAGATATCTAACATGTGTAGCATTACGGCACGTCTATTTGCAAATATTTTTGCATAAGCCCTTGATGTTTAACTAAAAATACCACATTTACTAAAATATTTTAAAATGGGCGTGCCAATTGTACTTCATATTATTTTGTTTTATGAAGGAAACACTTTTTTGTTTAAATCTTTTTGTTTAAATTGCTATTTATAGGAAAAAAAAATATCTTAATCAAATTTTAAATAGAAATAATTTTCCAAGAACAAAATTTTGGGCCACCGATCCCAATATTTTGAACACCAGCCAAAAAATATCAAAATCGAAAAGCCCTTAACACCGGCTATAACATATCAAAATTTTACGCTTCTACAACAAGCCGCTAAAAAGATAAAAATCATTTTCAAAAAACAAAATATTGGGCCCCTAAAAACAATACAGCAAAAATGTATATCAAATTTCGTCAAAATCGGACGAAAATTGTGGCTTGTATCCAGTACCGGATTACCCATACCAATCAGGCAGATTTGGCAGCTGCCAAGGGCCTCGTGCATTGGGAAACTTACACCAGATATTATGAGTTTTTGACCAGGTTTATACTAGGTATTCCTGGATTCAGAAAGAAAATTATAAAAAATAAAAATTTAATGCACAGCTCCGAGGCCACAGCAATGTCGGGCGTTGTCAGTACTTGGATGGGTGACCGCTTGGGAACATCACGTTACAGACAGACAGAGTTACTTTCGCATTTATATATTAGTATGGATGTAGCAGTTTGTATCTAGGGGTTTATATTTTAAAGTTATTGAACCCATAACACATGGACATTATTCTAAAAGTAGAAAAGCTGGGAGGGGACATTTCATTCAATATTGAGTATTTTACGAATCAGTTAAAGGCCCATTTACACTTCCCGAGCATTCGTCGCGGACAGAGGTGACGAACGAGCATTCGTTCGAGGCTCAGGCAGTGTAAACAGTCGCCGCGAGCCGATCATGTTCGAAGCGAATACTCATTCGTGCTTGAGCCTGATATCGAATAACTGATCGTCAGAAATGCTCGAGCAGTGTGAACAGAATGCTCGTTTGTGTTCGTGCTCGTCGAAAACTAGCGAGCATCGATAACGAATACTCCAAGCTCGTGCATGTTCAGGCAGGGCCGGATTAACCTTCCGCGGGGCTCGTAGCACTTTCACATAGCGGGGCCCGCTCCACTCCCGCCGGCGCTCTCCCACCAGTAGGGTTTATTTGTGTTCTTATTATACAGTGAACCTGCACGCATATTTTAATTAAATACCCGGAATCACCCATCAGTAGTGTATGAAGCAGTGTACAATAATGTGGAAGAATTAATAGAATTTGCACAGATAGGTGTGTCCTATATTAGAAGGTAAAAGAGGAAGACCAAGACAAATATATGAAGTGGTATACAATGATGTGGAGGAAGTAATAGAATTTGCACAGGTAGGTGCGTCCTATATTGGAAGCACGCATATTTGAATTAAATACCCGGAATCACCCATCAAGCGTTCATTTCTATTCTTATTATACAGTGAATTAATAGAATTTGCACAGGTAGGTGCGACCTATATTGGAAGGTAAAAGAGGAAGACAAATACAAACCTATGAAGCGGTGTACAATGATGTGGAAGAATTAATAGAATTTGCACAGGTAGGTGTGTCCTATATTAGAAGGTAAAAGAGGAAGACCGAGACAAACCTATGAAGCGGTGTACAATAATATAGAAGAATTAATGGAATTTGCACAGGTAGGTGTGTCCTATATTGGAAGGTAAAAGAGGAAGACCAAGACAAACATATGAAGCGGTGTACAATAATGTGGAAGAAGTTATAGAATTTGCACGGGTAAGTGTGTCCTATATTAGAAGGTAAAAGAGGAAGACCAAGACATATATATGAAGCGGTGTACAATAATGTGGAAGAAGTAATAGAATTTGCACGGGTAAGTGTGTCCTATATTAGAAGGTAAAAGAGGAAGACCAAGACAAACATATGAAACGGTGTACTATAATGTGGAAGAAGTTATAGAATTTGCACAGGTAGATGTCCTATATTGGAAGGTAAGACCAAGACACATAGGTATATCTTGCACCTAATACAATACCTCTCAAATTCCATTACTTTTTATGGCAGCAAATAAAACTGATTATATCAGTCCCTGTATGTCGAAAACAGACCAGAATGATTTTTGGTTTATTATTAAAATATAACGATTTACTTTATCGACCCCCCCTCCCTCCCGACATGAAAATCTCGGCTGCCCCCCATAGGCCAGATGCTGGCTACGCCCTTGGAAAGAGACAAGAAGAAAGGAGTTTGTACTATACAATGCTAGAAGTAGATAAACCTATGGATTGGTGTGCAATAATAACATATAACATCAGAATTGGAATAGTTGGGAGATGGATGTAGATGTACAGTATCCCAGTATACAGCAAAAAACGACCGGGCAAAGAGATCGACCGTCTATTGATACATTGACAGCTCAATTTGGATGTTTCTTAGGAATTTAGATGTTTCCGATTACTCAGCAGTGGCCCGGAAACATTCAAATCAAAATCAAAGTGACAAATGATTACCCATGCCGGGATTCAAACTAATGTAGTGAACACTGAGTCATGGAAGCTCAATCATTTATTGATTTTTGTTTCAGACTGACGAATATATTAGTTTTTGCATTCAATCTGGCATCGGCGTTAATTCTATGACAGATAGAATATCGGTAATCAAGTACATGTTAACGGATGAGTATTTCGTTCCATTTATGAAACATAACATGGATAACGTAAATACGGTGATTACTGCCACAATTCCTGCGACCAGACGATTTTTCTAACCCATGCGATTGAGGAATGCTGAAACTAGCGCTAGCGTATACAGAGTGTTAGAAAAGTCCCGGAATGGATTCTTTTTATTTTTAACGGCTAAAATTAGAGACTTGAAATTTTATATGTAGTTTTAACTTCAAATTTTACGTCAAATTCTACACACAATCGACTCCTCACTCGATACTTTGATCAAACGGATCTATGATGAAACCCACCCAATCATTGATTTTTCTTTGGAATAAAAGTGATAAAATCAAGAGAGTAATACATCAAATCAGTTAAGTTTTTTATGCTGAATCTCGTGGAACCATTGGTTTTTTCATTTTTTACACTTTTTATTCCTAAGGAGGGTAGAAATTCATTTTTGATTGATGTTAAAATTCCAGAAATAAAATTTTACCTTCCTTGGGTATAAAAAGTGTAAAAAATCAAAAACACTTTTATTCCGAAGAAAAATTGATGATTCGGCGGATTTGATCAGAGATCCGTTTGATCAAAGAATCAAGTGAGGAGTCGACTGTGTGTAGAATTTGACGTAAAATTTGAATATGAAATAAAAAATAGGGGTTTCAATTTAAAAATCAAAAGTTTGTGTCTGTTTACCCACTTTTGAGACACCCTGTAGAAATTTTAATTACGCCAAAAAATAGATTCATTTGTGTTAAAACTACATATAAAATTTCAAGTCTCTAATTTTAGCCGTTAAAAATAAAAAAAATCCGTTCCGGGACTTTTCGAACACTCTGTATAACTCAAGAGATTAACACTTTGTTAGTAATTTGTTACTAATTTGTGATACATTTATTTTTGAAGGCTAATTTTAGAATTTGTTGATGAGCTTTTGGGTGCATAATAGAAGTTGCTAATGCGTTTTTGGAGCATAACAGAATTTGCTGATGAGTTTCTGGGAGCATAATAGAATTTGCCGATGAGTTTCTGGGAGCATAATAGAATTTGCTGATGAGTTTCTGGGAGCGTAATAGAATTTGCTGATGAGTTTCTGGGAGCATAATATAATTTGCTGATGAGTTTCTGGGAGCATAATATAATTTGCTGATGAGTTTCTAGGAGCATAATAGAATTTGCTGATGAGTTTCTGGGAACATAATAGAATTTGCTGATGAGTTTCTGGGAACATAATAGAATTTGCTGATGAGTTTCTGGGAGCATAATAGAATTTTTAGTATTTTTTTAGTTTAATTTTTTTTTCAATAAATATATTGTGTGTTTGTTTTTCCACTTGATTTCTTATTTGTTCTTGTTAGTGCATTTCTTCAACTTTTTCTCTTTTTTTCACAGCGTTCAACATTTTGTCTTTTTTCCCATGGAAGTGTAGGTAATAGGGTTTTTTTTCCGAACCAAAAGTTCATTTTTGAAAATAATAAATAATAAACATACAGGGTGTAACAGGTTGTTGTGCCCAACGGAGTAGGTGTTAAAGAATGGATAGAATCAAACATTTTTTTCTTGAATCGATTTTTGATTCGAGTTTTTATTACAAAGTTACATGGTGTTTTGTGTTATTTTTTGATCGATCATATCTCCCTTATTACAGATCCAATTTTGAAAAACTAAAATTATTCAAAGAGCATAGAATAAGGACTTCAAATCGTTTTGTCATTTGTGATCATCAAATATAAAACTAACAAAATGGCTGTCATTCAAAACGCTAATCTGTTGCTGAATGCTATCTGATTCAAAACGTTAATGTGTTGCTGAATGATATGTCATTCAAAACGCTAATGTGTTGCTGAAGCTATCTCATTCAAAACACTAATTTTCTAAACATCATGTTCAATAAAATTAGCTCCGTAAAAAATTGTATATATATATAACTAAATGATATTAATTGAACTGGTCCCGTGCGCCACTTGACTTGCCTTCACGCCCCCGGCCCAGTTTGGGACCTAAACAGTTGTTTCCTTCAACAAAGCTATTTTTTTTAGAAAAAAAAAATTGACTGATAATTTTCGTAGGGAAATTTATTCCTGAGTACATGTGGCAACAAAGCATTGATATCCTTATCAATAAATTTGATAAACTCTTTCTGTAGATAACAGTGATGTTCGGCGTTCGGA
This sequence comes from Pachypsylla venusta, assembly GCA_012654025.1. Taxonomy (NCBI): domain Eukaryota; kingdom Metazoa; phylum Arthropoda; class Insecta; order Hemiptera; family Aphalaridae; genus Pachypsylla; species Pachypsylla venusta. The sequence goes on from CM022880.1 coordinate 30,262,593, forward strand.
TTCATCCGTATTTGTACGGAAATTCTGACCTAGGTACGACATACGGAAAAAAGTCTAATCCGTACGCAAAAATGTACGGAAAACTGCGGAATCTGGTGCCTAGAGACTGGGACTTGAACCCATGCCGCCTAATTACAAGTCTACTGTGTTTACCACTCGGCCACTGATGTTGGTCAACCTATAATTTTTGACCAAAGTGTGTTCTACTCATGCGCGCACATGTACAGATACGGATTTTCGTCCGACTTACATTTACCATAATTAGAGAGTAAAGCTGTGACGTAAGCCAAAGTGGACGTGGTTATAAACAAAAAATTGATAAGAAATTTTACACACGATTTCCCATGAGAATTTATTTGTGACTTTTTAAATTTAAATAATATTTTCCTAAAAGACTTGTTGAAAAAATTATTTTTATTACCGGATTCAGTGATAAATACCTAAGCTTTCTAGTGATATGCAATTCATTTTTCTAGTTCGTGGCAATCAGTTTAAATTTTAAATTTTGTTCGACTAACCCAAATTTTTGTTGATTGCCTTATCGTTTGAAATTTGATTTTTAAAATAATTTTATATAGGTAAGTTTAATACTTAATTAATTATGTATTTGTAATATTAGTAGGTATGATTAATTACATTTTTTTTCTTTTGTGTTTGTAAAATTAGTGAGATTAATAATACTAATCACAAACATTCATTTATATATATTTATGTGCATAGATAAGTCCCTCCCCCCCCGAAATCCTGGCTATAGTCCTGACGGTAGCGCACATCTTACAACAAAAAATGAAAGTTCGATATGAGACCCCTCCCCCGAAATTCAATCCTGGCTATAGTAATGACGGTAGTGCACATCTTAGGCCCGATCCTACCACGGCGTGTTTTCAGGGAGTTTCATCTAACACTGTGTCAACCTGTGTTAATACTATAGCCAAACCCGAGTGTTTCAAAACTCGGCTTTTGGTAGGATCGGACCTTACTACAAAAGATGAAAGGTCGATATGAGACTCCCCCTCTCGAAATTCAATCCTGGCTATTGTTCTGACGGTAGCGCACATCTTATTACAAAAGTTGAAAGGTCGTTATGAGACCCCCCCTCCCAGAATTTCAATCCTGGCTATAGTCCTGACGATAGCGCACATCTTACTACAAAAAATGAAAGGTCGATATGAGACCCCCCCCCCCGAAAGAAAATCCTGGGTGCGCCACTGCAGGAGTTTATACTGTTTTCGACTTTCATCTTTAGCTGTATGATGTCATCGTCGAAAGAATATTCCTTGCCATGTTCGAGATGATGCAGTACAATACATCCCTGTGTTAGTTTGGCAGAGACTGGGTGTCTCTGCTTTACTTTTACTAATATTGAATGCTTTACTGGGATCAAGTTGCTCAGGTTGCTGTAGCATAACTGAAATATTGATACTGCGTACCATTTGACTTTCGTGTATAGGTGTGCTATACATACAGGGCGTCCCATTTAAAGTGACCATCTCAATTTATTCCGAAACTGTTGGAGTCACAAAATAAATATTCTGACCGAATGTTCATGAAAAAGAGGGGGACGTATTATGATGATCTTGGCTGACTTGTCAAGGTTGTCCTTCAAGGTCAAATGAAGGTCAACTTCATTTTCTTAAATGAGACGTCCTGAATTTTATTACATTTTCGGATTCCCCATTTAATTCTACGTTCATTTGTCTATTCACTTCATGTTTTCGTTAAACTTTTTTGCGCCAATTTTGGGAATGTTTTTTGTTCTGACATACCCGTGTGGCATATTGAATGACTGCTCTCGGCTTATACTTTCTTCACTTATTTTTCCATTTTATATAAAAAAAAATCACTCTTGCAATGCATTTTGTCTTACTCGATTTTCTAATAAATGAACTTGGCATCTCAATGAAAAGACGTATGCACTTGAACCAGATAAGACAAAATGCATTGCAAGAGTATTTTTTTTTATATAAAATGAAAAATCAAGTGGATAAAGTAAACATCGTATAGGAAATGCCGAGAGCAGTCATTCAATATGCCACACGGGTATGTCAGACCAAAAAATATTAGGAACCTACTTAAAGTCACGCAATTGTCGATAGCAAAAACATTACGTGTACCTACGTCGACATAACCACGTCGATTTTTTTCATTTACCAAATAATATTTGGAAAGTGAACATAGGTACTCAGCGTCAACAATCATGGCGTTTACTCTGAAGAAGATTCTTAGTTCAATAATTATAAATATTTTTTTCTTCAAATCATGTAAGTAGCCTCGAAATTTTTAGGTGGTTTCCTAAAAAAGCTGTAATCGTTGAAAATACTAATCCGGATTCAAGGCCCCCCCTTATATTATAGACCAGTCATCTAAGACATCAAAGGTAGGAAAGAAATGGCCCAGTTCTGATTTTTTAATATGTTGTTGGGATACATAACAAACTAAGTTTGTCATTTCGAAAGACCTGTGCTCACTGTGCAGTGGTCACAAACGTATGATTTTTTCGGACTTTTTTCAGATTTTCGAAAAAATATCAAAAACCGTGAATCGTACGGAAATAGTTATTCTATCTTTATTTAGAGTAAATAAAATTTGCCACAATTTGAGTGCAACGTCAAACGTTGCTTATCTTCAGTGATCTAACGAGAATTGGTTGTTTCAACGTGCCATAGACGCTGGCGAAAAAACTAGTTTCTAAATAAGTACGTAATTGATAGGTTTATAATAAGGCTATGTTCACATTACCGCGCGTTACGACGAACCGCGCGGCACAAGATCTATCTAAATAGTGCATATTGTCTACAACACCGTGCGGTGCGGCGCGGTACTAGTTCTACAAACTTTGTATCGAATTGTTCATATGATACCGCGCGGTCATGTGAACATAGCCTAAGATCCGATCACTCTATGCCGATTGGGAAAGTCCAATTATTCTGGTAACGTCGTTCGTCCTTTCCGACGTGTCGAAAGCTGATCGGAATCCATCTATACTACACAACAGTTTTTTGGACGTCATGCCGAACCGACCTTGCCACCCGACACAGACTGACCTACCTCATTCGCTATAGTATGAGGGCGAATTTATAAAAATCTTGAATACAATCCGAAACAGGTTGCTTCTGATCAAAGAAAGCCGATCATCTATACTATATACTACACAACAGTTTTGTGGACGTCATGCCGAACCGAACTTGCCACCTGACACAGGCCGAGCAACCTCATTCGGTATAGTATGGAGGCGAATTTATAAAAATCTTGAATACAATCCGAAACAGTTTGCTTCTGATCAAAGAAAGCCGATCATCTATACTATATACTACACAACAGTTTTGTGGACGTCATGCCGGACCGACCTTGCCAACCGACAGTGGCATTATCGTGTCCGATGGTAGCCAGATGTATAAGAATTCAGTTCGAAAGAAATTGTTTGCTGCTAAATTTTTTCGTTATCTTAAGGAATGTCATAAACGAGTAATGTTCACAGTTCACACCCGATTTCCTGTATCATTCTGTATTTATTTTTTCCTTACACCCGATTTCTTGTATCATTCTGTATTTATTTTTACCTCACACCCGATTTCCTGTATCATTCTATATTTATTTTTCCCTCACACCCGATTTCCTGTATCATTCTGTATTTATTTTCCCTCATACCCGATTTCTTGTATCATTCTGTATTTATTTTTCCCCCATACCGGATTTCTTGTGTCATTCTGTATTTATTTTTCCCTCACACCCGATTTCTTGTATCATTCTGTATTTTTCCCTCACACCCGATTTCTTGTATCATTCTGTACTTATTTTTCCCTTACACCCGATTTCTTGTATCATTCTGTACTTATTTTTCCCTCACACCCGATTCTTGTATCATTCTGTATTTATTTTTCCCTCACACCCGAGATCTTATATCATTCTGTATTTATTTTTCCCTCACACCCGAGATCTTTATCATTCTGTATTTATTTTTCCCTCACACCCCATTTCTTGTATCATTCTGTATTTATTTTTCCCTTACACCCGATTTCTTGTATCATTCTATATTTATTTTCCCTTACATCCTATTTCTTGTATCATTCTGTATTCATTTTTTCCTTACATCCGATTTCTTGTATCATTCTGTACTTATTTTTCCCTTACACCCGATTTCTTGTATCATTCTGTATTTATTTTTCTCTTACACAGGTGTTGCCGTTATTAATTTTGGAGGTTGCACTCTAAGAGGTCCAAATGATTATGGACATTATCAAGAGTCTATTAATCAAGTGAAGTGGGGTGACAATGTAATCCAGGAAATAGAGCTTAATGGAGCTAATTTGAATCGAACAATGAATGCGTTTGAGACAAAATTAACGGAAATGCTTAACACATATACCACTGGTATTGATCCAAAAGTAGCGTAAGTTAATAATGATTAGAGGTACCTCACCGAGACCGAATATGGTTGGGTGGGGTCGGAATTTTTTAACTCATTAGGTATTTCGAAGTAAGGTCGAATGGATAGAGAGACTCAAAATAGAAGTCATATCTTTTTGGCGTGATGACTTGGTGGGGAAGACGCAGTAGTGTTTTTGGGATGATCTCAAAAGTTTTTGTAGCAAGAAAATAATTATATGAGTTTGTTATGAGAAACCTTCGTCCCGTAAACGAACATGATCCCTATCTTCTCCCCTTTAAATCCTTAATCTTATCTAAACTCCACTATACCTCTGTGGTTTGGATGCCCGATACGCAATACTATAAACAGATACTTGAATCGATTCACTCTTCATTCTGCAGGCCTTTGCTTTTTTTTTTAATGGAAAGGCTTCTAACCTGCTTATACCAAGCTGATTTCGTATTCTGACTTCGCGTTAAATTATCATTACTGTCTGTTGAAAGTCAGCACAAGGTTATTTCACTCCTGACTCTGTATAGAGTTCACAGCAACAGAATTGACAGTCTGGATCCGGTGAACTCTATACAATACAGGGTTCCTTCAACCCGTACGAGATGTTCCAACAACTCTGGCCTTTTTTATATACCACTCCATCAGTGTGACGATATGTGACCTCTTTATAAATCTCTGCGTATTTTTAACCAATATCAAAATGAATTAGACATTTTTTCAGGCCAAAATAATTTCGAAGATCAAGTTACAAAAATCATTACTTACAATCTGACACATTTTATTTATTTTTATTATTAAAAGTAGTTGTAAGTTTTTTTTTATTTGGTTTGACGTCTCTTAAAAAAAAAAAAAAAAAAAAAAAAAAAAAAATCTTACAACTACTTTTAACAATAAAAATAAATCAAATGTGTCAGATTGTAATGATTTTTGTGTTGGTACGTTGATAATGATATATTAAAGTTGTAAGATTAGTCAGTAGGTTCGATTGTAAAGTGTATGTAATGTGTACTTATGATATAATAAAGTTGAATTATTATTACCTATATAATGGTAAAACGATAGAGATCAAATCACCAATGTGTGTGTATTATCTATCTTCAAAATATAACCTAGACACCACCTGCAGAAGAAACCAAGAGAGCGCTAAACATTTTATTTCATTTTTCGCTAAACATTTCCTTGAGAGCGCTAAACATTTTATGTTCTGATTTTTCAGATTCACGAACGGGTACCAGACAGATACTATTAATTTTTTTTGGAGCAACTTACAAACTTAAAATGTGGTTTAATATAATTTAAAAAGTCTTTTTAAACGTTTTAGGGGTGGGAGATTAATTAACTCACTTTAATTTTAATTTATTTTGAAAAAAAAAAAACTTTTTCTTCCGTATTTATTGAACTATTTGAATATATTGAACTGAAGCAGACATAGTTGTACCAATATGAAAAAAGTCCAGTGCAAGTTTGTTTATTTTATCAATATAAGCGTTTAGATGA
>CM022880.1:30272552-30289561 GCA_012654025.1 Pachypsylla venusta
TATTAGAAGGTAAAAGAGGAAGACCAAGACAAACCTATGAAGCGGTGTACAATAATGTGGAAGAATTAATAGAATTTGCACAGGTAGGTGTGTCCTATATTAGAAGGTAAAAGAGGAAGACCAAGACAAACCTATGAAGCGGTGTACAATAATGTGGAAGAAGTAAATGTAGCCTACATTTTGAATTGGTACTAGAATATTAGTACCAATTCTCATGGAAAGTGTTACAGTTTGAGTTGTACTTTTTTCTACTTCGCATTAGTTGAAAATTCTCCTTGCAACTAAAAATATATATATTTTTTTTTTTTTAATTTATTGAATAGTGACACCTTATGCCATCTAGGGGGAAAGGAATGTAGCTATAGCTATGGGGTCTTTACAGTAGGTGCGCGAATATTTTAAAAGCAGGAATATGGTCTGGTTGCATATCGTCATATTTTGAGTTGTGAAGGTATTGTATTAGGTGTACGATATCAGAAAAAGAGGATACTACTAATACATCTGAAATAGCAACAACTAAAGCTGCGTCTACACTATATCACCCGTCTTGCTCCGGCATAGGCCACCCGGAAAAGACGAATATGTGTAAACATACCGGCCGGGTTTGCCGAAAGTCGCCTCGATCCCAACCCGCTCTAGATCAAAGATGCCGACGCGGCATAAAGCCGCCCGCCATAATGTGGACGCATCGGCAATGCCGGGCTACAGTATATATATATGAATTGTTTGGATGTCTTGAAATTGTACATGGGTGAATGGTACGAATCTCCTGTCCCAAGAAAGCGTAGGGTCACTGCAAGACGTTCGTTTGAAGGGGGGGGGGCTTCCCTGAATAACGTATATTTCCTGTTGATCCCTGGTCCAATCATACGGAGTAAAACTTAAAAATCTGAACTCTTCACTCTGAAGAAGTTTTGAAACCCAACATCACACCGGTATTCAAAATTGAGCTCGCCGACTTCATCGAGTAACAAATATTTTATAAAATCGGTGGCACGATACTTTTTCCTCCCTCTAAGGGTGGTAGGGCGTACCCAAAACCGCCTTGGTATTGCTTGGAATTGTTGGTTTGCTGCAACTTCGATATTAATCACAGCAACAGCTGCGAGAACAGCATTATCCTCTTTGACGTTCATGATAAAACTGAGTGAAAAGGCCGATGGTGCATCTAAATATGAAATTACAATGCTAGAGGTAGACAAACCTATGGATTGGTGTACAATAATAACATATACAAACCTATGGTTTGGTGTGCAATAATAACATATAACATCAGAATTGGAATAGTTGGGAGATGGATGTAGATGTACAGCATCCCAGTATACAGCAAAAAGTTTGTACTATACAATGATAGAGGTAGACAAACCTATGGATTGGTGTACAATAATAACATATAACATCAGAATTGGAATAGTTTGGAGATGGATGTAGATGTACAGCATCCCAGTATACAGCAAAAAGTTTGTACTATACAATGCTAGAGGTAGACAAACCTATGGATTGGTGTACAATAATAACATATAACATCAGAATTGGAATAGTTGGGAGATGGATGTAGATGTACAGCATCCCAGTATACAGCAAAAAACGACCAGGCAAAGAGATCGACCGTCTTTTGATCCAAATTGAGCTGATCGACATCGATAGCTCAATTTGGATGTTTCTTAGGAATTTAGATGTTTCCGATTACTCAGCAGTGGCCCGGAAACATTCAAATCAAAATCAAAGTGACAAATGATTACCCATGCCGGGATTCAAACTAGTGTAGTGAACACTGAGTCATGGAAGCTCAATCATTTATTGATTTTTGTTTCAGACTGACGAATATAATAGTTTTTGCATTCAATCTGGCATCGGCGTTAATTCCATGACAGATAGAATATTGGCAATCAAGTATATGTTAACGGATGAGTATTTCGTTCCATTTATGAAACATAACATGAATAACTTAAATACGGTGATTACTGCCTCAATTCCTGCGACCAGACGATTTTTCTAACCCATGCGATTGAGGAATGGTGAAACTAGCGCTAGCGTATTCAGAGTTTTTGAAAAGTCCCGGAACGGATTTTTTTATTTTTAACGGCTACAATTAGAGACTTGAAATTTTATATGTAGTTTTAGCACAAATTAATCTATTTTTTTGGCGTAATTAAAATTTCTACAGGGTGTCTCAGAAGTGGATAAACAGACACCAACTTTTGATTGGTACCAGACAGATACTGTCATTTTTTTTTTGGAGCAAGTTACAAACTTAAAATGTGGTTTAATATAATTTAAAATGGCTTTTTAAACGTTTTAGGGGTGGAAAATTAATTAATTCACTTTAATTTTAATTTATTTTGAAAAAAACCTTTTTCTTCCGGTACCAGACAGATACTATTAATTTTTTTTGGAGCAAGTTACAAACTTAAAATGTTGTTTAATATAATTTAAAAAGGCTTTTTAAACGTTTTAGGGGTGGGAGATTAATTAATTCACTTCAATTTTAATTTATTTTTAAAAAAAAACTTTTTCTTCCGTATTTATTGAACTATTTGAATATATTGAACTGAAACAGACATAGTTGTACCAATATGAAAAAAGTCCAGTGCAAGTTTGTTTATTGGGCGGAGCGAAGCGTAGCCTTATACTCCCTACAAACTGCAAACTTTTGTTACCCTACTCCTCCATAACTACTCAACCGATTTTTACCAAATTTTTTTCTTCATATTCTGCATATGCCCAAGGGTGCATATATCTATTTTCAAAACGATATCTTGAAACGTTTCCGATTTTTCGGCCGATTTTTCGATTTTTTATCAAATTCAGAGTCATGGTCCGATATCTTAAATTTTGACGCGACGACATATCAACTCATAGCGAAAAAGTTTAAGGTGGCTTCTCAATACTTAATTTAGGATATAATTTACTAAATATTGACAAACCATTCCAGAATTACAAGTTCGAATCCGGGATCGGGCAAAATAAAATTTAGGAAATACTAATTGTTTAGCCAAAACGGTGAGAGATATCGAATATAGGTATACATATTTATTTTTTTCTTCATATTCTGCATATACCCAAGGGTGCATAATCTATTTTCCGAACCATATCTTGAACCCTTTCCGCTTTTTAGGCCGATTATTTTGCGCTTTGAATAGGACCTACTAATACTCAACGGCACGATGCAATCAAGAAAGGTGCGGTATTCTCAAAAAATCTTGTTTTAATGGAATAATGGGGCAATATGCTAAAGTTTATGTGGTTCGCGAAAATTCGAGGTGAAACGGATGGCTCCGCCCGTTTTTGTCCACGGACACACGTAGTTTTATTAATATAAGCGTTTAGATTAACGTCCCCCCCGAGAGGTTAGGAAACGTTTTGATCAACCATGCCTCGATTAAACTTGTTCTTCTCATAAAGTCGCTCCCTAAAAACTCTTGCGCTTTCTCCAAAGTTTCGTCGATTTTCAAGCAATAAAATTGTGAATTAAACATTTAAAAGTGAGTTTTCTCGTATTTTCCACCATTTAATCGTGAAAATTAACCTTCTACTTTCAATTAATCATATTTTAAGTTAGGTTAGTTGCTCAGAAAAAAAAATAACAGTATCTGTCTGGTCCTTTTGATTTTTAAATTGAAACCCCTATTTTTTATTTCATATTCAAATTCTACGTCAAATTCTACACACAATCGACTCCTCACTCGATACTTTGATCAAACGGATCTATGATGAAACCCACCCAATCTTTGATTTTTCTTTGGAATAAAAGTGATAAAACCAAGAGTGTAATACATCAAATCAGTTAAGTTTCTTATGCTGAATCTCGTGGAACCATTGGTTTTTTCATTTTTTACACTTTTTATTCCTAAGGAGGGTAGGAAGTCATTTTTGATTGATGTTAAAATTTCAGAAATAAAATTTTACCTTCCTTGGGTATAAAAAGTGTAAAAAATCAAAAACACTTTTATTCCGAAGAAAAATTGATGATTCGGCGGGTTTGATCAGAGATCCGTTTGATCAAAGTATCAAGTGAGGAGTCGACCGTGTGTAGAATTTGACGTAAAATTTGAATATGAAATAAAAAATAGGGGTTTCAATTTAAAAATCAAAAGTTGGTGTCTGTTTACCCACTTTTGAGACACCCTGTAGAAATTTTAATTACGCCAAAAAATAGATTAATTTGTGTTGAAACTACATATAAAATTTCAAGTCTCTAATTTTAGCCGTTAAAAATAAAAAAATCCGTTCTGGGACTTTTCGAACACTCTGTATAACTCAGGAGAGATTAACACTTTGTTAGTAATTAATAATTTGTTACTAATTTGGGATACATTTATTTTTGAAGGCTAATTTTAGAATTTGCTGATGAGCTTTCGGGTGCATAATAGAATTTGCTGATGAGTTTCTGGGAGCATAATAGAATTTGCTGATAAGTTTCTGGGAGCATAATAGAATTTTTAGTATTTTTTTAGTTTAATTTTTTTTTTCAATAAATATATTGTGTGTTTGTTTTTCCACTTGATTTCTTATTTGTTCTTGTTAGTGCATTTCCTCAACTTTTTCTCTTTTTTTCACAGCGTTCAACATTTTGTCTTTTTTTCCCCATGGAAGTGTAGGTAATAGGGTTTTTTTCCGATTCCAAAAGTTCATTTTTGAAAATAATAAATAATAAACATACAGGGTGTAACAGGTTGTTGTGCCCAACGGAATATGTGTTAAAGAGTGGATAGAAACAAACATTTTTTTCTTGAATCGATTTTTGATTCGAGCTTTTATTATAAAGTTACAGGGTGTTTTGTGTTATTTTTTAATCGGTCATATCTCCCTTATTACAGATCCAATGTCGAAAAACTAAAATTATTTGAAGAGCATAGAATAAGGACTTCAAATCGTTTTGTCATTTGTGATCATCAAATATAAAACTAACATAAAACTAAAATGGCTGTCATTCAAAACGCTAATCTGTTGCTGAATGCTATCTCATTCAAATCGCTAATGTGTTGCTGAATGCTATCTCATTCAAAACGCTAATGTGTTGCTGAACGCTATCTCATTCAAAACGCTAATGTGTTGCTGAATGCTATCTCATTCAAAACGCTAATGTGTTTCTGAATGCTATCTCTTTCAAATGTTCTGACATCATGTTCAATAAAATTACCTCTGTAAAAAAAATTTGTACATTTATTTTAACTAAATGATAATTCAACCGATCCCGTGACCCCCTCGCTCGACTCACCAATATGAGTCGACTCTCGATCTCGACTCTTATCGAGTGACAATTTTCAAAAACACCTTATTTGATCAGAATGACATACCTACCTAATAAAACCAATTGACATAAGGGGCATCTATCAAACAAACATCCACAACTTCGGTGAATACATTAAAAAGACATCACAATCAATTGTCACCAGAATAAAAGAACATTTTCCTTCAGTAAACAGCAAACACCTGAAAAAATCGAATTTGCAGATTTTACCTATGATAACCAATAATATACCTACCTGTATTAGCCTGCATCATCGAAAACAAACTTCTGCTTTATAATATTAAGATCTCAAAACTTATATGGACCTAATGCGGTATTCAGCTCCAGATATATTACGTTCTCTCGTCTATAGTTATAAAATAAAAATTATGTTATATTTCTCCCTTTATCACTCAACAAACAAAAAAGTACTCGTAAGTCGACTCTTTGAAGAATCGACTCATTTCAAAAAGATGATGCGACTCGTGAGTGAGTCGACTCATTCCTCGACTTGTGGATGACTAGCCCATCCCTACTGAGTACATCTGGCAACACCGCATTGACATTCTTATCAATAAATTTGATAAACTCTCTGTTTTCTGTAAATAAGAATATTTTCCTTTTTCCTTGGTACAATTATTTTTAATTTGATAAAATACCTACGTATTTATTACTTTTAAATCAAAGAATCTTGTATTACAATAAGTTTAATCTGAAGTATTATCAAAACAAGATCATGTTCTTCATCTAATACAAGAAAAGCGACCAAATAAGTGGAACAGCTGTCTATAAACCTATGTAAGATACATACCGAATTCCTATTCGTTATTATGATTCATTCATGAATTAAAATGATGTAGTCTGTGACTCTAAAGTTCGATAGTAATTTCTAACGTTTGAGGAGTTTATGTATGAACTTTTAACTTTTACTAAAGGGTCTTTCAACAAGGACGGGTCGATGTTGAAATTAAATAAAACAAGCTGTATGTGAGATATTAAAGAAAGGCACATTTATGCCATTGTTTATGAAATATGACATCATTTAAATGTCCACCGCGGCTTCGAACGGTGGCACGGATCCGAGAGGTCCAATTTTCAATTACTCTTCTGCATAGATCCGGCTGAATCTGAGCGATGGCCTGCGTTATGTTGACTTTCAGGGTATCGGTTGATTGCGGATTATTGGCATAGACCTGCGACTTGAGAAAACCCCACAAGAAAAAGTCTAGCGGGGTCAAATCGCACGATCTTGTTGGCCAATTCACGTCACCTCTGCGAGAGATAACCCTACCCTGGAACTGTTCGTGCAGAATGTCCACATGTTGTCCACGTCCATATTGTTCAATTCAGGCCAAAAGAAATTGTTAATCATTGATCTGTAGCGATCGCCGTTGATCACATACCAATGACGCCGTCGGACCAAAATCCGCACCAAACAGTAACTTTTTGTGGATGCATTACCACCTGGCAAACCTTATGTGGGTTGTGGTCGTCCCATTTACGGCAATTTTGCTTATTAACAAAACCATTCATCCAAAAATACGCCTCGTCGCTAAAGATGATTTTTCGGCCAAAATCGAGGTCCTCTTCCAATCGTTCTGTAGCCCAGTCAGCGAACGAATGGCGTTGTCTATGGTCATTCACTTTGAGCTCCTGGGTCAATTGGATCTTGTACGGGTGTAGGCCCAAGTCCCGACGCAAAATTTGCCAAGTTGAAGTCTGCGAGTTCTTGTGCACTACGGGAAATCGACTGCCTCGGAGTCTCCTGAACACTCACGGACAGCAGTGATGTTCTCGGCCGATCTGGCGTTCCTTTGACGTAAGGGTGTTGGTTGGTTGTTTACCGAACCAGTCGTCTCGAATTTGGTCACCAAACGTTGGAGAGTCGACTTTGAAGGGCCACCGCGTCTGCCGTAAAATGGACGTAATGCGTGCATCGTTTGCACTAACGAACACTCATTTTGATAATAAAGTTTTATCATTTGAACGTGCTGCTCAATCGTGTAACTTGCCATGGTGATTTGGCATCAGTAACTGAAGAAATAACAACGCATTTGACAGATGCCGCCGAAACAACATGGCCGCCATGAACTGTCAACATGGACCCACCCTATTTGAAAGACCCTTTATATTTTTTTTTTATATAACGTAACTTTTAAAAGAAATACATTGAGGGAAAATATGTATTTTGGGGAAAGCTTTTTAAAATGGTCGAAAAAAAGAGAGAGATGACCGTAAAAACGTTTTCTAACCTCTCTAATTGGGGTAAGGGACCCGTAACAGACCTTAGCTTAAAAAATTGAGAGGTTAGGAAACGTTTTTACGGCCATGCCTCTCTTTTTTTCGCCTATTTTTGAAAGGTTCCCCTAAAATACATATTTACCTACATTGAGTAAGGTCCCTGCAGAACACATTTTGGGGCCTTCTATCTACACAGGGATCTGGGATCTGACACTATTGAAAAGTAACATAAAGAGGGGGTTCCGCATTTTCCTCTAACTTAATTAAACTCATATCTACTTCGGTATTAATATACGCTTGCGGGACTACTTGAAAGATATAATGAACAGAATAGTTATTTATTTTGAACCTATGAGACCTGAGTTATTTTCTCACTTCAAACAAATTTCAATCAGATACTTTACTTTTTTTTTAATTAGGCTTAACGTCTCTTTAACATCTATTGGTCATTCAAGACGGGGGTTTTACCCTCCATTCGCTGGAAACTTGCAAACCAGCTACCCACATTGACCTCACCCAGCCTGGGTTGGGCCGGAAAAATGAGCCAACGATACGTGGTGTTCCCAAGCGGTCACCCATCCAAGTACTGACCACGCCCAGACGTTGCTTAACTACAGTGATCTGACGGGAACTGGTGTATTCAACGTGGTATGATCGTTGGCTTCACTTTACTTTTTAAGTGTCTATCTGGCTGGTTGATACCAAACTTTTCAACTAACAAAGTTGAGCTATTACCGTCTTGCTTCAGAACGAAGAAGGGTCATTTTAAAGATCATGATGTGACTTGTGGCGGTTAGTACATAGAAGGTATTTGTCCAATATCGCGTAAAATCTTTCGTGTTACACAAAATGAAGGCATACCATAGAAGTCAATTTTTTCCTGGTACGAAAGCATATATACGCCTTAATCCACTAAAAACTGTTGCTAGAGAATTTAAGGAAATACGAGAATCAAAAGCAATGCTGCTATAAAATAAGCCTTTGAAAAGTAAAGGTTTAACATTTAACAGCTTCAGTAGCTCAGTTGGTTAAGGCGGTGGATTCGTAACCAAGAGGTTGTTGATTTAACTCCATCTCCACCTCTTCTGATCACAATATATCTAATCAAAGGTTGCATAGATAATTGTAATCAGGTTCAATAGAGACCTGCAGCATGTTTCATGTAAAAAAAATTAGACATAATCATATAGACACTGTAAAAAAATTAATAAATCAAAGTTGTCAGAAAAGCCCCGATGCCAATTAGGACTCATCAAACTCTCCTCCTTTACTTTCAGAATGATCAATTCATAATATTTCCAAAGACATCGTCTGTGATATAATTACTCTCGAATATTTTCATAAGAGACCCCTCCCACGATGAATGTTGTGAGAGCCGTCAAACAGTATGTCATCAAGATGACAGAACAGAGTGGACCGGGAATGAAAATATTATTGCTGGATTCACAAACAACTGGAATTGTGACGATGGTGAGTAACAGATGAATGACTGCTATTTTTAATTTGAAAAAAAAAGAATTTTAAAAGTACAACTTTTTTTATGTAAATGTTATGCCCCGGAGACGCTTTCTAATTACTTAGTAACTTCAGGCAAATTCGTACATTCGTGAGCTAAATTCCTATTTAGGGCTATATAAGCCCCTGCACCTAAGCCTCAGATGGGCTTTTTGTGCTTGGAAAGTAGCCTGTTTTCCTAGCTAAGGTTTCAGATTTGCGAAAGCTTGGTCACCCTTTTGGCCAGGTGTTTTTCGTGAGTGTCAAGCCTGGGATGTAGCTGTCCCATGCTTAGTCTCCACGTAATTAGGGAGTTGCAATCAAAGATAACGTGAGAAGCAGTCTCCTCTGATGATTTTTCAAATATCTCATTTAGTATTTATGTACCAGCTCTTTCAAATGTGGAAATACTAATTGCCGCACCCTGTACTTTAATTTTCTTGTCTAAAAAATGTATTACAAAAAGCCTCGCCTAAAAGTGCCAAAAAAATTAGAAAACAAATAGAAAGAGTTTCCCTTTTAAAATAAAGGGAATATGCGTTTCAGCGTTTTTCGAATTTTGAAACCGTTCTGAAAATATTGACCTCAGCTCCTTTTAGAGTTTAGAGCCTTATCTCCTACATCTGGCTACTAGTGACTATGATTTAGAGTTGTGTAAATAAGACTCTTTTAGAAGAATCGATTCAGACAGTTCAGTTTAGTAAAATGTACCGGCTCACTGTACCGGCACAAAAATTGCAGCGTAGAGAGGTCATATTTTCATACAAAATCGGTTACAAATTTTTAGATCAGTTTCCATATTGGACTATTAGTCTTGTCGATTGGCCTTGCATTTCTGCCCCTGCGGCCGTTTTTTGGCCGCAGTTGGTTGCGATTATTATAAAAATATTTACTACTTTACTTTATATAATTATCATTATCTTGATTCTCATTTGAATATCTTGCGTTTAATCCTTTACTACACCTCGACACGTTATATTGAAGATTCGAAAGAACTGCTACCGTAGTCAGTTCAGTACCCACCCAGAGGTACAGTATCTTAAACCTTAAAGACTGAAGAGCTATGACAACGATACCCGGCAACTCAGAATTTTAAAGATTCAAAAGAACTGTCACGGTACTTAAAGAGCCGGCTCTTCTAATAAAGTACCGTAATGTACCGCGGTAAAGAACTGCGTACCGGCTCAGACGTACCGGTACACTGATGAACTACACATCTCTGCTATGATTTAACTTTCCCTCTCTCTCTCTCTCTCTCTCTCTCTCTCTCTCTCTCTTTCAATAGGTATTTGCTCAATCTGAAATTCTCCAAAAAGAAGTTTACATGGTTGAGAAAATTGAGATTCTATCTAATTGTGAATACGAAAATATGAAGCATTTGAAATGCATAGCTTTACTTCGACCTACCAAAGACAATATAAACATGTTATGTAAAGAATTAAGAAATCCAAAATACGGTTCATATTATATTTATTTTACAAATATTATACCCAAAGCAGACATAAAAACCTTAGCTGAATACGATGAGCAAGAAAGTGTAAGAGAAATAGAAGAACTTTACGCGGATTATTTACCAATATTACCACACTTCTTTTCATTGAATATTACCAGTTGTAGCAATGGTAAGTAAGAATCAAATTATTCTACCCACTTGAGGGGTCTAACTCGAAATTTTTCAAAATTGGGTTTGTCCCATATAATGTAAAATATCTTCCTTCTTCAGAGAGTCAATTTGATTTGTTTCTATACCTGCTGCCTTTAATTTGTTTATAGCATGGGGGATCATTATAGACTTTGATCTATTTGACTGAATTTGGAACAAAGTTAATACAGTAGAGATCCAATTGTGGAGCTGTAAAGAGACAACTTTGATGATTTCGTGCATTTTTAATATATTCTTAAAGACGCAGGCATCCATTTCAAAATAGATCTGTACAGTATTGATTAAAACGGTTCCTTATGGGTACAAAAAGAAAGGATTACAGATTTTTTTTAGAGGTAAAAAAATATCCCTCCTTATGTCTTATTTTAAATGAAAATTGAATGAAACATTTAATGCAAGCCGTCAGCAAGATATAAAAGAAAACGTAAAATATATTTTTTATAAAAAACGGTTTTTTTTACCCTCCTGTATTTTTTTTTTTTTTTTTTTTTTTNTTTTTTTTTATTTTTTTTTTTTTTTTTTTACTTTTTACCCCTTCTGAAGTAAGGTGACGATTTATTAATTATTTTTTGAACAATTATTTTCTCTTAACTTTTATTTAGAAAGGCAATATCTTTTTCAAGAAACCGATATTAGATTCACAGTAAATAATAATAAATGCTGTTTCTTTGTGTTATTGTCACAACTTTGGTGCTCACTGCAGCATTGTAGGATTTTCCCAATATCAATCATTATCCAATTCTTTTGAAATTATTAAAAATGTTACATGTGTGGTAATGGTAAGGTTAGGTTACGTTTATACTATAATGCCTCAATATTAAAAATATTTTTTTTGTGGTGAGTTTACGTTACGTCCATAAGACGATTTCATTCGCGCTGAAAAGAACTCTAAACCATGTGTGGTATGTTTAGGTCACGTTTCTACACCCATGCCTCGATGATATGAATCTCGATAGAACTTGCGTTTTTCTCACAACCCGAAAAATACCGATTTCATCCACTTGTAACTTATCTTACAGATTACCCTATTTTTTGCAGGACATTTTTGGGATCCTGCCCATTTACTCCGAAGTTCTCAAGGACTCATAGCATTACTATTATCTCTAAATAAGAATCCAGTCATTCGATATCAGGCAAGTTCTGAAATGAGCAAACGATTAGCTGAAAAAGTCAAGGAAACAATCAATAAGGAGGAGAAATTGTTTGATATCCGACAAGGCGATACAGTGCCAATTCTGTTGATAATAGACAGAACGTGTGATCCAATTACTCCATTGCTGAGTCAGGTGAGGAGGCTAAAATATCCTTAGTCCATATCGCATACAGTCGTTCGAAATTTAGGTCTACCCATTCTATCTCAATTGAAATCAGCATGCCTCTGAGGCTCCTCTAAATCATTAGGATCCTAGATCTTACAAATCTTTATTGAACGAACGAATTGGTCTATTTTTAACTGCGACGATTTTTCTTAATTTATCTGTCTGCTTCTTTTTTACCACGATAATTCTCGAACGCTTAGTCCGACTCTCTGTCTGCTTTTTTACCACGATAACTCTCGAACGCTTAGTCCGACTTTTTGTCTGTTTCTTTTTTACCACGGTATCTCTCGAACGCTTACTCCGACTCTCTGTCTATTTCCTATATACCACGATAACTCGAACGCTTAGTCCGACTCTGATGAAATTTGGTATGGATATTTATCAAGTTTATATAATATATAGAATTGGTTGATTAGTTTTCGGATTCTATTGGGCCACTTGGGGCCGTATAATGGCCATTTTTAGTGAGTGATGTCTACTGTTAACAATACTACTAGTCATTATAATTTATTTTTATGTACATTTTTTTTTTAAAAAAAAACCTTGAACAAGATAGAAATGATCCAAACCTATCCAGGAATATCTCCATCAAACGTGTGATATGGCTGGTACGCAAGCCTTTATGCGCGAGTCCGACCTGTAATCCTTGAATAAGATAGAAATGATTAAAACATATCCAGAAATATCTCCATCAAACATGTGATGTGGCTGGTACGCAAGCCTTTATGCGCGAGTCCGAACTGTAATCCTTGAATAAGATATAAATGATCAAAACATATCCAGAAATATCTCCATCAAACGTGTGATGTGGCTGGTACGCAAGCCTTTATGCGCGAGTCCGACCTGTAATCCTTGAATAAGATATAAATGATCAAAACATATCCAGGAATATCTCCATCAAATATGTGATGTGGCTTGTACGGAAGTCTTTATATGCGCGAGCTCGACATTTTTTAGTTGTTCCATTTCACAAAACGGCAGTTCTCACTACTGACCCTGTATGAAATATCCCCTTTATCGTAAGCATTTTTTTGTATTTTCAGTGGACTTATCAAGCTATGGTTCATGAACTCTTAACAATCAATAACAACCTTGTTGATCTGAGCCATGTCTCAGGAATATCAAATGATTTGAAACAAGTGGTTCTCTCCTATGAGCATGATGATTTCTATTCTTCAAATTTATTTATGAATTATGGTGAAATCGGACAAACCATTAAACTTCTCATGGATGATTTTACAAAGAAAGCCAAAAGTCATCAGAAAGTTGAATCTATTCAAGATATGAAAGCTTTTGTTGAGAACTATCCACAGTTTAAGGTATCAACTTATTGCATTTTACCTGGACTCGGCTGAGAGTGTGGCCAAAGTATATGGTTATCTCCTATTTTTTTTACTTTCGTAATCAGTGAGTAAGACTTGCAAGGAAAGTATTTTTCAAGTTATCAAGGTAAATCCTCTATCTCAAGGAGCCAAGTTAAGTGATTAAAGTGGGTCTGGTAGCTATTCGTAGCCAAACTTATGGATGGTTTATTGATCGAACGAATTGTTGATTGTTTTTTATTACTGTTCGTTCAACGATAACTCTCGAACGCCTTGTCCGATTTTGATGAAACTTAGTTTGGGCATTCATTGCGTTCATAAGGTTTAGTGGTGTGGTAGTAGTTGTTGTTGATAACGTTCTCGACTACGTCTCCTCCTCCAGGTCCAGGAACCGCATCACCTCCAACGGGTCTGTCCACAGTGATATTGTGTACAGGTTTGTTGGGAGTTCTGGACATTTGAAGAGATGATCAAGAATGGTGTGGTAGTAAGACGCTCTGAAGTGTAAACAACAGGGCATAGGTTCAAACCCAGCCAACTCATGGAATTTCATCCTGATGTATTTCAAATATTTATGATTGAAGAACGTGGAGGGGGCCGGGATTATCGACATCTATTCTACCGTCCTCAGAGTATCATATGCTACCCAACCCTTCCACCACCATCAATTTCCCCGATTGATACGGAAAAAAAACGTCCTCACGATGACCGGTTCTACGCACCAGGACGACCTGGAACGCATACCATCACAGTTCCAGCCAAGGGCCATCAAAATCTTTTCGGTAAACTCGTATCAATCTGTTTCTACCATTTTAATTAATCATGCATCTATAAATGGGATGAACGGTTGATTTCGTGAGAGAAACCGCTACTACTACTACTACATTGATACGGAAAGTAAGTAATTGCGTTCATGGTATCAGCTTATTAGGGCCACCCTGGACCTTTTCTTGGCTATTTTAACCGAGTGAAATCAACAGTTCACAAAACTACTAGTTATTTTCAATATTGAACCTTTAAAATCTTTTGATTTGTTTTCAGAAAATGAGTGGCACTGTGTCGAAGCATGTTGCTCTTGTCAGTGAACTCTCCAACATTGTTGCTCAAAGAAATTTATTAGAAATTTCGGAATTGGAACAAGAGTTGGCATGTCAGGATCAACACTCTGTCCACTTACAAAAATTAAGAAAAATATTGACCTCAGGAAAGATAAGAGATGTTGAGGCATGTAAGCTAGTTATGCTATATGCTATCAGATATGAAAACCATTCCAATAATGATTTGTCAGGTAAATTAATTAATCTCTCAGTGATCCATTCACCATTTCGTAACATGATTTGTCAGGTAAATTAATTAATCTCTCAGTGATCCATTCAACATTTCGTAACATGATTTGTGAGGTAAATGAATTAATCTCTCAGTGATCCATTCACCATTTCGTAATATGATTTGTCAGGTGAGTGAATTAATCTCTCAGTGATCCATTCAACATTTCGTAACATGATTTGTGAGGTAAATGAATTAATCTCTCAGTGATCCATTCACCATTTCGTAACATGATTTGTCAGGGAAATGAATTAATCTCTCAGTGGTCCATTCACCATTTCGTAGCATGATTTGTCAGAGAAATGAATTAATCTCTCAGTGATCCATTCACCATTTCGTAACTGGAAAAACAATGCAATACTCCGATCAACAATGCAATACTTATTTGGAGCGCTGTAACTTCTCTTTCACTGCACCTTTTCTCAATTTTATTTGGGGTCGGTGTTACCTTTCTTGATTTTCCAAAGTTACCTGTCTAAAGTATACTTCTTTTTCATCCCTTTTCTCTTATGTCCTCTTGAATCTTTTCATCTTAGTTTCGGTCTACCCTTTTTATTCTTTTCTCTCTTCCCACTTTCTTTCCCATATAATTTCCATCTTTTCTCTCGTGAATTTTCTTCACCAATGGTCCCAGTTTCACTCTTCCTTAAAAATATCAAGCATTTTTGAACAACAGCCTAAAAGTCTTGTAAATATGACCCTTATGCTTCAATATAATGCTGCCACATCTATTGTTCATAGGTTCCCTGAAACGTGCAAGTCGGATCACTGGAATCTTATCGCTCCCATTAGAAATAGCTTTTGATTCAGGGGAACAAAAGAATTCGCTGGAAGCTAGGCTGTGGCTGAGGCATCGTCACGTTCATCTTGAACAAAAATCCGCGGTTAGCGACTGACGTATGAGATGGAGAATTGTCGTGGTAAAGAACCCAATCCTTTTCCGTTTCTCTTGCAACCTAAAAAATATTTTATATTCCTGTTTTTGATTTCAGGTTTAATGGATACTCTCCGTCGCATAGGACTTTCTGAATCATATGTACAAATGCCATTAAAAATATTAGATTACTCTAATGAGCATACAAAGTACACTCACAATAACGATAAAACAATTAATCCACAAGATATAATTGCTAAGAAAACACTTGTATTCCTAAAAGAATTGAAAGGAGTGGAAAATGTTTATACCCAACATGAGCCTGTGCTCAAGCATATTCTGGATGATCTGCTAAAGGGAAAACTAAAAGAAAATTTATTCCCATATTTAGAGTTTTATAATAATAAATATTTTCAAGATATTATTGTATTTATGATAGGAGGTACTACGTACGAAGAATGTTTAACGGTACATCAGTTTAATACAAATAGCAATAAGATAATACTAGGAGCTACAACTGTGCATAATTCACAAACTTTTATGCAACAAGTTTCTAAACATAAAATATAAAGTATAGTTACTTATAATTTACCAAACGCAAAGGCAAAAAAATGTATTTAAATAAATACAGAAATTATGTAGTGGCTGTTTGGCCCTCACATAAAGAAACTCTACATGTACATATATGTATAATAAATAGGAAATGCAAATTTGTCCACTAATTCCCTGTTATTCGTTTATCTTACAATTTTGTTCCTATATTTATATACTAGCTGAGTACCCGAACTTCGTTTCGAGAAGATGAGAGAAAAAAATGATAATAAATCTAACTCTTCATTAATAATAATCGGCGTACAACCGTTTAAACGCGATCAGAGCATACACATAGATTACATATTACATACACGTTTGTTAACCTATTTGTAGAACATGGGGAGTAGTAACGGGGGTAACGGGCTGTTAAGCTGTGTAGAACGTGTTGGGAGTAGTATTGGGTTAGTTTCCAAAATAAATAAAATGCGTGTTGAAGTCTGCGCAAGGTTAGGCTGGGTCGCAGACCCAGCCTAAACTCAGCAGACTTCAACACGCATTTTATTTTTTTTGGAACCTAACCCAATACTACTCCCAACACGTTCTACGCAGCTTAACAACCCGTTACTACTCCAACAAACTTGGTGTTCAATTCTATTAAATTATATCGGCATTGCACTAACCACTTTTGTACATAATTTTATTTAAATCAAACAAAAATTTTAATTTCCATACAAAAATTGGAAAATCGGCCGTAACTCGAAAACGGTTGGAGGGCTTTCAACTCTGATATTTTTTCTGGGCTCCCAGTCTTTGTTTTTTTTTGGGGGGGGGGGGGTCCATTCCTATCAAATGTTCTATATCTATTACCGTTTCTTATAGTATTCTATTATTTTCCATACAAAAATCGAAAAATCCGCCGTACCTCCGGCCGGTTGACCCGGTTGTAGAGTTTTGAATTCTGATAATTTCACTGGAGTCCCAGTCTTTCGCTGGGGGGGGGCAT
>CM022880.1:30310182-30326488 GCA_012654025.1 Pachypsylla venusta
ATTACGTTTCTGTTGATTCTTTTCACATTTCACTTGCACTTTTCATTGATAAACTGGATTACGTTTCTGTTGATTCTTTTCACATTTCACTTGCACTTTTCATTGATAAACTGAATTACGTTTCTGTTGATTCTTTTCACATTTCACTTGCACTTTTCATTGATAAACTGGATTACGTTTCTGTTGATTCTCTTCACATTTCACTTGCACTTTTCATTGATAAACTGGATTACGTTTCTGTTGATTCTTTTGACATTTCACTTGCACTTTTCATTGATAAACTGGATTACATTTCTGTTGATTCTTTTGACATTTGACATACACTTTTCATTGATAAACTGGGTTACATTTCTGTTGATTCTTTTGACATTTCACTTGCACTTTTCATTGATAAACTGGGTTACATTTCTGTTGATTCTTTTGATATTTCACTTGCACTTTTCATTGATATTTATTCAGTGTATTGATATTTAGTCTGATATTGATATTTATTCAGTGTATTGATATTTATTCTGATATTGATATTTATTCAGTGCATTCTTCTATGCATCTGTTTGTAGTCTTGTAGGAACTAAAACTTTATTGTAATAAAATCTACTATCAAATAACGTTCGTGAACTTAGGTGTTAGTCCTTTGTTTTTGCTAAAACTATGTTTTTTTTTAGCCAAAAATATTACCACTTTGATTATTACCACTTGTTGCCTATTTTGGTTAAAGCTGTCCTTTCTGGAAACGTAGTGTTTTGTAGGAAAGTTGCAATATTTCCACCAGTGGGCCCAGTGCCGCCAGTGTTTCCCGTGATGTTTAATAGCCCAGTTATCATTTTAAAAGAAGATTATGTTGAAAAATGAATTTGAAAAAATGTGAATAATCTGCGTCTTAATTGATATGCCCTCGTACACGTCTGATATTTCACCAGGTTACTTTGGCAGTTACAGTCTTTTCGAGTTGCATCTAGAGCAGATCGCATTTTAGATGCTGAGCGAATTAAATATATTGCTGGAAGTGATGGTTCTAAACTCCAAGTTGTACTCGGACGTAGACCCACAATCATAAGGAGGGGGACAACATAAGTTAATAAAAGAGTGGATCAAGATGATCGGGTGTTCACGTTAGTGTTGTAGTCAATATATATATATATTGTTTTCAATAGTTTTCCCAGCGGTATTTTCCAGCAGAGTTAGGTAGGAAGTACTTATATTACCTTGTGATAGAACATTCCATTGCAATATTCTGATCTTGGATTCATCATCAACTGGAAAAGACAAACAGAAATAATGTCGATAATGATCATTCATTGATTGGTAATCATCATTCAGTGAGTGATAATCATCATTCATTAAGTGATCATCATAATTCATTGATTGATTATCATACATTGAGTGAATAATCATATCATTCATTAAGTGATAATCATCATTCATTGAGTGATAATTATCATTCATTAAGTGATCATCATAATTCATTGATTGATAATCATCATTCTTTGAGTGATAATCGTCATTCATTGAGTGAATAATCAGCATTCATTAAGTGATAAAACAAAACAAAAAGTAAATATTTGAATGAATGTAGAATTTTACGAATATTTCAAATATGCAATAAAATTCAGGTCGTTCCATTTAAGAAAATGAAGTTGACCTTAAAACAACCTTGAAGGATTTGCAAAGGTCACTATAGCATGTCCCTCAAAGAGCTATGAAAATAATCTCAGAATAGAATTTTTGTATCTCCTACAGGGGCCGAGAAAATCGACTGCGTCACTTAAAATAGACCACCCTGTCTCTGACACACATTGTGGTTCTTGAACGTCATTCGAGTTTTACAGAAATGGCAAAGTACCTACCATTGTCCTCGTCTCGTTTTTCGTTTATGAGTGTAAAAGTTCTCTCTACCAGTCTATCTGCTGTGTCCAGCTCTATGGCAAAGTACCTACCATTGTCCTCGTCTCGTTTTTCGTTTATGGGTGTAAAAGTTCTCTCTACTAGTCTATCGGCTGTGTCCAGCTCTATGGCAAAATACCTAACATTGTCCTCGTCTCGTTTTTCGTTTATGGGTGTAAAAGTTCTCTCTACCAGTCTATCGGCTGTGTCCAGCTCTATGGCAAAATACCTACCATTGTCCTCGTCTCGTTTTTCGTTTATGGGTGTAAAAGTTCTCTCTACCAGTCTATCGGCTGTGTCCAGCTCTCTATCACAAAACGTTAATAATTCTTTGTGAGACATTTTATCTGGTAAATCCACATCCCTGTCTTGAATATCTTCATTGGGTATCTTAGGAGACGAGGAAAAACTTCCCATGCTGAAATCAAACCAAGAAATATACGTTTTAGTGCCATTGTAAGAAAGAAGAAGGGGTAGTATAAGGGAACATGGGGCAATATGGTACACTTAGTATTTCAAGAGTTCTAACTCGCCATTTTCAGAAGGGGTAGTTGTAGTATAGGGAAACACGGGGCAATATGGTACACTTAGTATTTCAAGAGTTCTAACTTGCTATTCTCAGAAGGGGTAGTTGTAGTATAAGGAAACACGGGGCAATATGGTACACTTAGTGTTTCAAGAGTTCTAACTAGCCTTTGTCAGAAGGGGTAGTTGTAGTATAAGGAAACACGGGGCAATATGGTACATTTAGTGTTTCAAGAGTTCTGACTTGCCATTCTCAGAAGGGGTAGTTATAGTATAAGGAAACACGGGGCAATATGGTACACCTAGTGTTTCCAGAGTTCTAAGTCACCATCGTCAGAAGGGGTAGTTGTAGTATAAGGAAACACGGGGCAATATGGTACAATTAGTATTTCAAGAGTTCTAACTTGCCTTTGTCAGAAGGGGTAGTTGTAGTATAAGGAAACACGGGGCAATATGGTACATTTAGTGTTTCAAGAGTTCTCACTCGCAAAATCAAGTTACAGAGTAATTAAAAAAAATTAAAATTTTGTTGAATTGGGATACTATGTCAAGTAAATCCATAATGAGGTAAAGAAAATACTATATCTTCACTTGACTATAAAATTATTAAGATGTTAATTAGCGATGACTAGTTTCGTACTCTCCTGAACACCCCATCAGAACTTAAAGTGAGTTTGAAGACATCAAACTCATTTCAAGCTCTGATGATGTGCTCAGGAGAGTGCGAAACTAGTCAGCTCCACTTAACATCTTAATAATTTTATAGTCAAGTGAAGAGCTTAACGTTATTCCAGTGGCGGATTTACACATTTGCCGCCTGTAGGCTATTCAAATTTTGCCGCCCCTTCCGACCTTTACAATTCGATAATCTAGTTCACAATCATAATTATTACGTAATTACAATTTTTGTAAATGAAATTGTTCTTTTTAATTTGTGCACTTTTGTCCAAATTACACCTCCTTTTTACCGAAATTAGTATGATCGATGTGTCTATTTCCAGGCATTCGATTTCAACCAAGTTTGGTGTGTTGTTCATGCCAAAAAAAAAAAAAAAAAAAAAAAAAAAAAAAAAAAAAAAAAAAAAAAAATGACATAAATACCAAATTTCAAGTCCCTAGGACTTATTTTCGTAAGTTCTTGAGATAACTTGCTGCCCCTTAAATCTGCCGCTCTAGGCTCCAGCTTACTCAGCCTATTTCTAAATCCAGCACTGCGTTACTCTTAATAACAAATCAGTTAAAATTAATCTACTATTGTTTAAAGATAAAAGATAATAATATTCCTACCTTTCTCAGAGAACAATTTCAAAAGATATCCTGTTACAAACTGACAAATAACACAGTACAAAACAAACCGCACTTTGATCGGCCAAGCAGTTTTTTTTTTTCAGAAAAAAGGCGACAAAAGTTTTTTCGTCAACATTTGAGAGGTTTCCCTTCCTAAACTCATTTCATTTGACAAGATTGTACTTTGTACTAGTTTGTATATCTAACGTCAGAGTTCAGTGTTGTCAACATTTGAGAGGCTTCCCTTCCTAAACTCATTTCATTTGTCAGTATTGTACTTTGTACTAGTTTGTATATCTAACGTCAGAGTTCAGTGTTATTGATATTTGACATAAGGAAACAAACCTTGTCAACATTTGAGAGGCTTCCCTTCCTAAACTCATTTCATTTGTCAATATTGTACTTTGTACTAGTTTGTATATCTAACGTCAGAGTTCATTCAGAGTTCAGTGTTATTAATATTTGACATAAGGAAACAAACCTTGACAAGATTTGTCGGAACTGTGACGTAAGTACAAAGTAAACATACGAGTATAGTCATTCTGTGATCAGAATCATAAGAGCTTTATAATCAATAAAATTTATTGTTTTTTGTCTGCGAAAGTAGTGAGTGATGGGGATAGAGTCTACGGCCTCTCTCTTTTAAAGACCTCTTGTCGAAATATTGAAGGTTAAAAGTACTATATCTTCAGTTGACTAAAAATTAATTAGAAGTTATAGCCAACGATCATACCACGTTGAATACATCAGTTCCCGTCAGATCACTGAAGTTAAGCAACGTCGGGCGTGGTCAGTATTTGGATGGGTGACCGCTTGGGAACACCACATCGTTGGCTCTTTTTTCCGGCCCAACCCAGGCTGGGTGAGGTCAATGTGGGTAGCTGGTTTGCAAGTTTCCAGCGAATGGAGGGTAAAACCTACGTCTTGAATGGCCAATAGATGTTAAAGAGACGTTAAGCCAAATTAAAAAAAAGAAAGAAAAAAAAAAATGTTAAATTGAGCTAACTAGTTTCATTTTCTCCTGAACACATCATCAGAGCTTCTGTGCGAGAAATCAAATTAAGAATTATTAAATTAAATCGAAATATTCAAATGGAAGTGTTATCTCTAAAAAAAAAACGCTTTTTATGGGTGCAATAACACAGCCTAAGCGGTAAGAGATATCAAATCCCCCCCCCCAAAAAAAATATATTACCCACAACTTTCAGAAAAAATTTAATATAAAAAATCCCCGTTCTGTCTTAGTTCATATCCCAGCTAGTGACGATTTTCCGATATTTTAATTAATTCTATAGCCATGAGAAAATACGTATAAGAGACATCAGATAGTAATTAGCTATTTTACGATTCAAGGTAGGTACAATAACGTCCGCGTGTCATAATTGACACTTTAACCATTTAATGACCTGCAATTTGCAAGTCAATCTTTGCATTGTTGTCGACTGTCAGTAACAGTAATACTAGGTACTTCTATGTTTCCATATTACATAGAAAACTAAGATGGCACATTTTCTTCTATTTTTGACTGAATAAAGTGAAGTCTAGTAATAACTCTACGATTTTTCTTCAAACGTCCGATTGCCTTTCGGTCCGTTCCGTCATTACTCTATACCTTCCCTCATGAGTGGGTACCTACGTCACAGTTTGAAGTCACAGGGATTTCTATTTTCACAACTAAAGATATTGACCCCATCAACACTACCACTGCATAATTTGGAGGTCAACCCACTACTTACTAGTAAAATTAATACTCTGCGCATATTTTTGTAGCTATACACGAAATTTGTTTACAGTAAGTGTACCGTCAATCTCGATAGCCGGTCATACGCACCGGAACGACCAGCAAACTGTTTTCGTTAATCGGTAATCTCCCATCAAATTATAGTAGAACCTCGATTATTTCAACCACTGAACAGGAAGCAACACTGAAGGTTTACCTATATTGGTTTGAAGAAATTCACAAAATTGTGGATTTGGTAAACCTTCCTTCCTACATTATTAGTTTGTATGTTTTCTTTCTTTTACATGCATTTTGTCTCTTTGTTTGTTTTTTTGTGTAGTTTCAAATAAAAAGACCAAAAGGGTACATACATATTTAATA
This sequence comes from Pachypsylla venusta, assembly GCA_012654025.1. Lineage (NCBI taxonomy): Eukaryota > Metazoa > Arthropoda > Insecta > Hemiptera > Aphalaridae > Pachypsylla > Pachypsylla venusta. The sequence continues at coordinate 30,315,980 of CM022880.1, forward strand.
CCCATTTCGTTCTTTAGTACAAATCTAGATTTTATACATAACTATATTTCAACATTTATACATAACCCCGATTATTTCAACTTTTATACATAAATCCGATTTTTCAACTTTTATACATAACCTCGATCATTTCAATTTTTATACATAACCCCGATTATTTCAACTTTTATACATAAATCCGATTTTTCAACTTTTATACATAACCTCGATCATTTCAACTTTTATACATAACCCCGATTATTTCAACTTTTATACATAAATCCGATTCAACTTTTATACATAACCTCGATTATTTCAACTTCTATACATAACCTCGATTATTTCAACTTCTATACATAACCCCGATTGTTTCAACTTTTATACATAACCTCGATCATTTCAACCTTTATACAAAACCCCTATTATTTCAAATTTTATACATAACCTCGATTATTTCAACTTTTACACACAACCTCGATTATTTCAACATTTATACATAACCTCGATTATTTCAACTTTTATACATAACCTCGATTATTTCAACTTTTATACATAACTCCGATTATTTCAATTTTTATACATAAATCTGATTTTTCAACTTTTATACATAAATCCGATTTTTCAATTTTTATACATAACCTCGATTATTTCAACTTTTATACATAACCTCATGTTCGGTACTCGTGTGTGTACACCTTCGTACCTACCTGTGCTCCGGTCCTGATTAGTATGTTCAATCTCATCACCCAACAAATTATGCTAATGAGGGGACCGAAATCAGATCAATTCAAACCTTTTGTGAAGTTAGTGTGCGTTTCTCTCTCGTATTTTATTAATTAAATATATTTTCTTTATGTGTAATTTTAGTGTCAAAATTTACGAACTTAATTTTCCAGCAGAACTATTTTTTTATCTTAATTCAAAATCAGTCCACATCTCTATTTACCGTACACCCCGATTATTTCAACTTTTATACATATAACCCCGATTATTTAAATTTTTATACCTAACCTCGATTATTTCAACTTTTATACATAACCTCGATTATTTCAACTTTTATATATAACCCCGCTTATTTCATCTTTTATACAGAACCTCGATTATACATAACCCCGATTATTTCAACTTTTATACATAACCTCGATTGTTTCACCTACCCTCGGTCCTGGTTAGTTGAAATAATCGAGGTTCTACTGTATTTAAAACATGAATCTAGAAATGAGAGGAACAGTTAGATTTTGTTTGGAACACTTCCAGCAAAAAGAAAAACAATAATGACCACCTGTCCAGTTTGTTTGGGTACGTCAAATTAAACATTTTTTTATTATTATTATTATTTTTTTTTAATTTGGCTTAACGTCTTTTTAACATCTATTGGTCATTCAAGACGGGGGTTTTACCCTCCATTCGCTGGAAACTTGCAAACCAGCTACCCACATTGACCTCACCCAGTCTGGGTTGGGCCGGAAAAGATACAACGATACGTGGTGTTTCCAAGCGGTCACCCATCCAAATACTGACCACGCCCGACGTTGCTTAACTTCAGTTATCTGGCGGGAACTGGTGTGTTCAACGAGGTATGATCGTTGGCAAAAAAATTAAAACTTACCTTGTAAACTAATAAATAAATTAAATGATTTTTTTTTTTCTATATTTTTTTATTTTTTTAAAAGAAATCAAGAAACATGGTGTGATGAATGTTATTATCATTATTATTCTCTCTGGTTGATAAGAACTGTTATCAGCTCTAATAGTGGCAGTTTATGTTGAAGGTATATTGAGTAGATTCTGTGTCAAATATGCAAGGAGAATACAAATTTCACTTTTCTGCGCGTAGTAGAGTGTTATGTAAAAGATCACGCGTCTTCAATAAAACACATTCTTTTTATATTATGTTCCGTTAAGAAGTAGGTATATCCTATGGCATAAAACTAATTATTTATGTTAATAGGAAATGGTCAGAGATACGACAAAAACGTATAGAACGAATCATGTAGAAAATTTAATGTATAGAACTAATCATGTAGAAAAAACGTATAGAACTAATCATGTAGAAAATTTAATGTCGTCACCTTATTTCAGAAAGGGTCTAACTATGAAGAAAATTTAATATATAGAATTAATCATGTAGAAAATTTAATGTATAGAACTAATCATATAGAAAAATACGTATAGAACGAATCATGTAGAAAAAACGTATAGAACTAATCATGTAGAAAATTTAATGTCGTCACCTTATTTCAGAAAGGGTCTAAGTATGTAGAAAATTTAATGTATAGAATTAATCATGTAGAAAATTTAATGTATAGAACTAATCATGTAGAAAATTTAATGTATAGAACTAATCATGTAGAAAAATATGTATAGAACGAATCATGTAGAAAAAACGTATAGAACTAATCATGTAGAAAATTTAATGTATAGAACTAATCATGTGGAAAAAACGTAATGAATTAATCATGTAGAAAATTTAATGTATAGAACTAATCATGTAGAAAATTGAATGTATAGAACTAATCGTGTGGAAAAAACGTAATGAACTAATCATGTAGAAAATTTAATGTATAGAACTTATCATGTAGAAAATTTAATGTCGTCACCTTATTTCAGAAAGGGTCTAAGTAAAAAAAAAATTTTACAGAAAAGTAAAAAAAACTTTTTTTTAAAAGAAATATTTCACGTTGTCTTTTATATCTTGCTGACGATTTACATTAAAGGTTTCATTCAATTTTCCTTTAAACTAAGACATAAGGAGGGATATTTTATTACCTCTAAAAAAATCTGTAATCTCTTTTATTCCACTTGTAAAAACCCTTCCAAAAAAGGCCTTAGTAAAAAAAACCTCCCTACCGTTTTAATCAATACTGTAGAGATCTAATTAGAAATGGATGCCTACGTCTTTAAGAATACATTAGAAATGCATGACGAAAACTGTAAGAGCTAACTCAATTCTGATCATACCATTGGACGCCCCTTGATATTTTACATTATATGGAACAAAAAACACGATTTTGAAAAATTTCGAAGACCCCTTATGTTTGAAATAAGGTGACGATGTATAGAACTAATCATGTAGAGAAAAACGTATAGTGGTGAAACTTTTTTTATTTTAAAAACGTATAGTTTTTAAAATAAATGCTTCCGTTTGAGAAAAATCAGCTCCGTGCGGAAATCAAACCGGCTACCTAGGTTGAAAATTAGAAGTGCTACCTCTCAACCACGAATGCTTGTAGTGTTGAGTACTAGGTTGATAGGTAGCGTAGTGTACCTACTTTATTTAGTGTTGAAAGCTATGCTCATCGTCAAGTTAAACATCAACAAAAGTTGTGTAGAATTTCATGCACATTTGAAGAAGAGGCCCGTCATGCTGAAGAAAATTGTTCTGCCGACAAATATTAAGAGAATGGATAAGTTAAATAGATAAAAGAAGTTCTATCTAACTTGTTAATTTTTGAATGCCATTAACACAAATAAATAAAGGCCCCCATATAAATTTCCCCTCCGCACCACTCCTCTAAAAAAAAATCTATGTACCCCCCCCCCAAAAAAAAAATACCGCGTCCCGCTTTAGCCCCAAAAATGTCTGGTCACCCTATGCATGATGAGAACTAAAAACTTGAGGAGTGCACAACTTATTTAGAGTTGCAGTGTCACATATCAAGCTATGCCAAAGGAAACGATGCCACAATTGATGGTAAAAAAGATATACTGACCTAATACTTCTCAGGTATGATTTTTTCAAAAAAAAAAAAAAAAAAAAAAAAAAAAANACCCAGGTACTACAAAAAAAAAACATTCGCGTAAATTAGGTCTCTAAAATGATTATTACTTATTTTATTTTACACTTTGTAAATCAATAATCTTGATACAATTTTCTTAATTTGGACCTTCCCAAAGCACTGTCAATCTTTTGCTCTCTTTTTGTATAACTTGCTCGTGTCGCACCTAAACAATGTGTTTTTATATTCTAGATACCTATTTGTGTTTGTGGGGTCTATTGTTTATGCACAATCGGTGTTAGCCTAGTGACTAGTGACATATGGACTTGACCGGGTGACTCAATTAAAAAAAAAAAAAAAAGTAAAAAATCTAATTTTTAATTGATTTATCTTAATTTATTTATAGAAAACATCTCCGCGACAGAGTGTGCAGCACATTTGGCTTGCGCCCAGGAGGTTCCGGATTCGATTCCCGGACGGGTCGAAAATTTGATAAGGGTTATTTCAAATTTTCTACTTGGTCTGGTTGTGATTGGGGGTAACTCAGCCTCCTGAGGACAATTGAGTAGCTATGGTAATAGCGACAAGTGGTAGCATNTGTGTGCCAAGTTTCAAGTCTCTACGTAGTGCTTATTAAAAATGATTTTTTTAGGAAATAAGTCTATACAAGATGTTCAAGGAAAATAGCCCGACTATTAACTAACAGACTTCGCAATTAGCCATATTCATTAATGAAATTGTGAATCTGTAATTTTTAGTATGAATATTTCACACACAAAATTGAAGCATGAATGCGTTTTCTTTTAATCATAATTTTCTAAAGTCTGTTTTCGATGTAAAATGTAAAATAAAAATGTAAATGTATATTTATTCGTGTTATTATGTCACAATTTTATTGGACATCATAGGCATTACAAGGTATTTTCAACAATCACTCCAATATCACTAAGCCTAAGCTACACTTTAACAATTTCCTTATAATACTACCACTTGTCGCTATTACCATAGCTACTCAATTGTCCTCGGGAGGCTGAGTTACTCTCAATCACAACCAGACCAAGTAGAAAATTTGAAAAAACCTTTATCGAATTTTCGACCCGTCTAGGAATCGAACCCGGAACCTACTTGGTGCAAGCCAAGTGTGATGCGCACTCTGACACGGAGACGTCTTCTGTTTTTAAGGGGCGTGGGGCTAAGCTGGGGGGGCGATCGGCCCTACCGTCCTCCCCCTATTATATCCACAACTGAATAGCGACAAGTGGTAATATTATAAGGAAATTGTAGCTTAAGCTTAGTGATATTGGAATGATTGTTGAGAATATCTTGTAATGCTATGATGCCCACTAAAATTTTGACATAATAACACAAAGAAAATTGCATTTACATTTTATTTACTTGGTCTGGTTGTGTTTGGGGGTAACTCAGCCTCTTGAGGACAATTGGGTAGCTATGGTAATAGCGAAATTGATTAATTGTAGCTTAGGCTTAGTGATTGTTGAAAAGACCTTGTATTGATATGATGCCCACAAAAATTAATGACACCAAATTTAAGTATAGGCAGATTTTTTGATATTTCCTAAGGGGGAAAACCTGAATTACTTTAATTTTGTTGAATTTTAATATTATATGTCAAGAAAAAGCATGTAAGGCAGACAAAAATATGTTTTTCGAAAAGCCCGATCAACCTAGCTCTGATGATGTACTCAGGAGAGTCTGACACTAGTCAGATGTAATTAACATCCTTTTAATTTTCTTCTTCTCTTAAATTTGGTGTTATATATATATTTATATACCGTTGTACGTTTTAGTGAATATCTCCGGAAGGAGAAGGGCTAGAGCGATGATTTTTGTGGCACTAACGAGCACTAACGATTTTTATTCAAATGCACTATTAAAAACGTAGGAATTCCGACATGACCCGGCTGGCGCCAAAACTTTGAACTTTAATAACTTTTGAACGGAAACAGCACTAAAGATGATTTTAACGGCACTAACCAACACTAACGAATCTTGTTCGAATGTGCTACTCAGAAAATAGGAATTCCGACATGGCCCGGCTGGCGTTAAGTTGGCCGGTCCGGAGAAAATGTTGAATATCTCCGGAGCGGGGAGAGCACTAACGATAATTTTTACGGCACTAACGATAGAGCTCACAAAAACATGGAAATTCCGNTAACCAACACTAACGAATCTTGTTCGAATGTGCTACTCAGAAAATAGGAATTCCGACATGGCCCGGCTGGCGTTAAGTTGGCCGGTCCGGAGAAAATGTTGAATATCTCCGGAGCGGGGAGAACACTAACGATAATTTTTACGGCACTAAATAGCACTAACGACATGACCCGGCCAACTAAACGTAACCACATAAGTATATATTTTTAATAGGCTCCCTCTTCTAAATATTCTATTTCCAATCTTGTGTCGAAGAGGGGGGATGGAGTATGATTCGAAACAACAGCTTCCTGGTTACGAATCCACCGCCCCAAGCCCCAACCAACTAAGCTATCTAAGGCATACGTGTTTTTGCATTTTCTTATATTTTCACCCATTCTCGTGATACGGGGGGTGGAGTGAGACTTTATGGACACCCTGTATATATTTATATACATATGCATATATTTTTAATAGGCGCCCTGTTCTAAAGATTCTATTTCCAATCTTGTGTCGAACAGGAGGGATGGAGTTGGATTCGAACTTCGTAACGAATCCACCGCCTCAACCATCTGAGCTACTGAGGCTATCTGCCTTATTATGAATTAAATTAACCAAAAGGAATTCTACTGCCACGATAAAAACATACAAAGGGCATAAGCTAGTTCCTGTATCTGAGGCATAAAGCTTGAGACTACCCTCTATTGTGTGTAATTGTAGTACAATACAATACGTAGGTACTATATATTACCAGGGCCGGATTAAACCTCAACGGGGCCCTAGGCAACCATCAATTTGGGGGCCCCTTTTTTTCACGTCTGTTCCCTTTTTTTTCGATAAAAACAAAAACGTATAGCTTTCATAAATATTTTACTGTCAAAACGTAATAATATCAATAAAATTACCATCTACATTTTAAACATGTCGTTTTCTACATTTGTTTTCGGCTAATTCATCAATTATATCATCAGTATCAACTTTCTTCAATAAATCTGACTCAATGCAAAGTATACCTAACATATCTAGTCGCTCTTGTCGCGCTGTAGCTCTTTCAGCAGCTTTGATTCTTTTTAATTGCGAGAAGGATCGTTCGGCAGAACAATTTGTGATCATCAATGTTAAAAAAATCCGAATAGCTATTTCTGTGTTATATCTGCTAATTAATTTTTCATGAGAATCTTATACAAATGGCTATGAGTTTTTTGTGCATCAGTGTATCTGGAGTTAACGTAAGTTTGGAAATGTTTCATTTCAATGAAAAATTCCTCCAAATCTGTAGAATAAAAACGAACTAGGTTATTAATAGCTTTGTGGAGGTCTTCATCGCTTAAAGAAAAGTTGATGAGAAATGCAAATCTCTCTGAAACTTCCATATACACTTTCGCCCGTCGTTTGATGTAATTTCACTTTGTTTATTTGATTATTTTGTATTTTTTCAATTATTTACAGTTGTGATTATATTTTCATTTAATTCTTTGGAATTTTATGTTTGTAAGGAAATTTTCGAAGATTTTTTCATTTTTCGGGGGGCCCCCTGAAATCGGGGGCCTGCCTATTCTGCCTACTGGTTAATCCGGTCCTGTATATTACTATAAACAAAACGTGTGGTGCCTTCTGTAGCCTTACAAATACTTCCCAGTAGTTATTGTATTAGTGTTACAATTGGAAGTTCAAGGTTTGTGGAGAAGATTCTCATCAGTCACAACAACAACAACTTTTCACGTGCAGCATATTTTGTATCAAAGGATATCTTTACATGTCTGTCAACAGTGGTGGATAACGAATTCTATAAATATAAAGAATTTCCAGTGCCTATACCAAAGTTCATCAAAATCAGACAAGCTGTTCGGCCCAACCCAAGCTGGGTGAGGTTTGCAAGTTTCCAGCGAATGGAAGGTAAAACCCCAGTCTCGAATGACCCATTTCAACTCATTTCAAAAAGATGATTCGACTCATGAGTCGACTCGTGGATGGCTAGCCCATCCCTACTTCCAATCACTGATCTGATCACCAAAATCTGATCACTCCTTAAAATTAAAAAAAAAAAATTAATAAAAATAATCTGAACACTTATTGTGGTAAAGGACCCTAAATCTAATTAGGAATAATCTAAGAGATCAATAGGTAAATAGATATTACTTATTAGGTAAATAGATATTACTTATTTTTCAACTGGGAAACAATATCTCCCACGCCTCTCGAATAGAGGTTTCACAGCCTCAATAATGTCCTGTTTTTTTTACCTCGCTTTGTTCAACTTGGTCAGGGAAAAAGTAAATGTTTCCTTGTTGGATTTCCTGAAAAACTTTACTCCACAGTTGTCACCTGTCTAACAATTTGAGCAACAAATTTATTGTTTGTTTCTTTCGTCGTTCCCTCATCATATTTCAATTGAATCACAACAAAATTTCCCACTTCCAGATCATCTCTATTTGCACGTTTGCTGGGTAAGAAGTAAGAAGGAAATAATACATTTTTTTTTGGTTTATTATTTTCAATAATGAACCTTTGGAATCGTCACGGAAAAAATATCATTTTCATTAATCCTGTCTAAAAAGAGAATTGTAAAGAGACTTTAAATTTAAAAAAAAAAATCTCCAATGAAAGGACAAGTCCGTTCTTTCGTCAAAATATCTTGTTCTGAAATAGAATTAAACAACTTTGGACTTACACGAAATGCACAACTTTGATGTAATCTTGAGTTGGGGGCGGATGGTATTCAAAAGTTATAACTTCGCACATTTTGGGGAGACGAAGGCACGCACAAACACACTTCACTGAAAATGAAAAACTGCGAAAAATTTTGATTTTGTTTTGTGTTATAAATGCAGAAATCTTAATATTTTTGAAACTTTTTTACGAAACTTTCAAAATGCTTCTTGCCTGAGAGCACACACTAAACTAAAATTTGGGGGTTTGTTAGCAGTACTAATATATTGCGAGAAATCGAGAGCTTATTGATAAGAGATTCCATTTCTATGTGCAATGTAAATTTCGATAAACAGTGTAGTATGGATTTTATGGGAACAGGGTAGGAGTGGCAAAAAGCCGCAAATTCTCTGGGAAATTTTGTAATTTTTCTCCTTAGAGATTCAATAGCAAAAAAATATATACAGAGTGTTCGAAAAGTCCCGCAACGGATTTTTTTATTTTTAACGGCTAAAGATAGAGACTTGAAATTTTATATGTAGTTTTAACACAAATTAGTCTATTTTTTGGCGTAATTAAAATTTCTTCACCGTGTCTAAAAAGTGGTTAAACATAATTCTATTTTTAAATTGAAACCCCTATTTTTTATTTCATATTCAAATTTTACGTCAAATTCTACACACAATCGACTCCTCACTCGATACTTTGATCAAACGGATCTCTGATCAAACCCGCCGAATCACTGATTTTTCTTCGGAATAAAAGTGATAAAACCAAGAGTGTAATACATCAAATCAGTCAAAATTTTTATGCTGAATCTCGTAGTACCATTGGATTTTGATTTTTTACACTTTTTATACTCAAGGAGGGTAAAATTTCATTTTTGAAATTTTCATCAACCAAAAATGAATTTCTACCCTTCTTGAGTATAAAAAGTGTAAAAACTCAAAATCCAATGGTACCGCGAGATTCAGCATAAAAAAACTTGACTGATAGTTTGTAGTACAATTTTACAGGTAGGTAGGTAGGTACCAATCTAAATTAAAATCAAAATAAATTTCTAATTTCTGTGCCAAATTAGGTTATCTGATTTACGGCTAATCATTTCATATTATGATGGTCTTATGTTTTGTGTTTAGTCCCATTAAATGTGAATAAAGAAAGAAAGAAAAAAATGGGATGATGATCAACAGGTCCAGATTGTCATTGAGGCGACTCTTTTTATGTCCAACTTCAGAGAAAAGTCGCTCTGAAATACACTTCGAATAACAAAAACATCGATCATTCGATTAATCATAATTAATCGATACCCATCCCTAATAGATAATATTAATTTGAAGGAGTTTCCTTCTCGGTGCATTGCAATTTTTGGTGAGTCATGGGATGACAAATATGAACTACATGGAACGTAGAAGGCCAATCAACCGATAGGAAGTGAGACCTTAGACCACATCTTCCTATTATTATCAGACACCTACCTGTCATCCATCATAAGACACAACATCTTTCACCTCAGAATATTCATAATGTTTGTCTGTCGAGTACATAATATTCTCTCAATGTCATCACACCCTCACATATGTATCTAAATCAGAGGTTCCCAAAATAGGGGGCGCACCCCCTTTTGGGGGCGCGAAACCAGTTGAATTATCATTTAGTTAAAATACCTATATGTACACAATTTTTTTAAAAAGGTAATTTTATTTAACATGATGTTTACAAAATTTGAATGAGATAGCATTCAGCAACACATTCGAGTTTTGAATGAGTTAGCATTCAGCAACACAATAGCGTTTTGAATGAGATAGCATTCAGCAACACAATAACGTTTTTAATGAGATGGCGTTCAGCAACACATTAGCATTTTGAATGAGATAGCATTCAGCAATACATTATAGTTTTGAATGAGATGGCATTCAGCAACACATTAGCATTTTGAATGAGATAGCATTCAGCAACACATTAGCGTTTTGAATGAGATGGCATTTAGCAACACATTAGCGTTTTGAAT
>CM022880.1:30346060-30357073 GCA_012654025.1 Pachypsylla venusta
GGTTTCAATTTAAAAATCGAAAGTTAGTTTCTGTTTACCCACTTTTGACACACCCGGCAGAAATTTTATTACGCCAAAAAATAGAATAATTTGTGTTATTCTATTTTTTGGCGTAATAAAAACCCATCACTCATCTTCAAAATCCTCACATGCCCCTTAATACCCTATTTTGCATACTAATTTCATTCCTTTACGACCTTAAGGATATAAGCCCATCACTTTGCTTCAAAATCCTCACATGCCCCTTAATACCCTATTTTGCATACTAATTTCATTCCTTTACGACCTTAAGGATATAAACCCATCACTCATCTTCAAAATCCTCATATATTTTGCATACTAATTCCATTCCTTTACGACCTTANCAACGAGAAAACTATCTTTCCAACACTTTTGTCTTCCGTCAAAAATATCAGCTTTCAAAAAGACATTTCAGTGGACCAACGAGAAAACTATCTTTCCAACACTTTTGTCTTCCGTCAAAAATGTCAGCTTTCAAAAAGACATTTCTGTGGACCAACGAGAAAACTATCTTTCCAACATTTTTGTCTTCCGTCAAAAATGTCAGCTTTCAAAAAGACATTTCTGTATTAGACGCAATAAAATTAAATAATCTGGAAAACAAATCTATTGGGTATTATATGCAAAATATAACTCTCTTCCATTGAAATAACCATTTTGTAAAATCCAGCATATAAATATTCCTTCACAAATTGAATCCTGAAGTTCTCATTCAGCAGGAGATAGAGATAGAGAAAAATGTGGTTGGATTTAATTTAAATTAATTAATTTTAATCAAGAAAAGCATAATTAGAAGAGATAAAAAATAATAACCGATATCAGGTTGGAAAATGGAAAAATGAAAACAAATTGAAATGTATAGAATTTGAGAAGTACAGTTTATGAGAAAAATAGAGTGAGTGAGTGGGATGAATGAGGGAATAAAGGGTGAGATTGTAAGTACAGGTTTATGAGAAAAATAGAGTGAGTGAGTGAGTGAGATGAATGAGGGAATAAAGGGTGAGATTGTAAGCTGACGAGCGATCAGAGGTAACGAGAAAAATAGAGTGAGTGAGTGAGATGAATGGAGGAATAAAGGGTGAGATTGTAAGTACTGGTTTATGAGAATAATAGAGTGAGTGAGTGGGATGAATGAAGGAATAAAGGGTGAGATGAATGAAAGAGTGAGTGAGCTGAATGAAAGAGTGGGTGAGATGAATGAAAGAGTGATTGAGATGAATGAAAGAGTGGGTGAGATGAATGAAAGAGTGAGTGAGATGAATGAAGGAATAAAGGGTGAGATTGTAAGTACTGGTTTATGAGAAAAATAGAGTGAGTGAGTTGAATGAAAGTGTGAGTGAGATGAATGAAGGAATAAAGGGTGAGATTGTAAGCTGACGAGCGATCAGAGGTAACGAGAAAAATAGAGTGAGTGAGATGAATGAAAGTGTGAGTGAGATGAATGAAGGAATAAAGGGTGAGATTGTAAGCTGACGAGCGATCAGAGGTAACGAGAAAAATGGAGTGAGTGAGTGAGATGAATGAAGGAATAAAGGGTGAGATTGTAAGCTGACGAGCGATCAGAAGTAACGAGAAAAATAGAGTGAGTGAGTGAGATGAACGAAAGTGTGAGTGAGATGAATGAAGGAATAAAGGGTGAGATTGTAAGTACAGGTTTATGAGAAAAATAGAGTGAGTGAGATGAATGAAGGAATAAAGGGTGAGATTGTAAGTACTGGTTTATGAGAAAAATAGAGTGAGTAAGATGAATGAAGGAATAAAGGGTGAGATTGTAAGTACTGGTTTATGAGAAAAATAGAGTGAGTGAGTGAGATGAATGAAAGAGTGAGTGAGATGAATGAAGGAATAAAGGGTGAGGTTGTAAGTACTGGTTTATGAGGAAAATAGAGTGAGTGAGATGAATGAAGGAGTGAGTGAGATGAATGAAGGAATAAAGGGTGAGGTTGTAAGTACTGGTTTATGAGAAAAATAGAGTGAGTGAGTGAGATGAATGAAGGAATAAAGGGTGAGGTTGTAAGCTGACGAGCGATCAGATGTACTCACTCAATGCAAAAAGGTCATCTAAAATAATTTAAATGTATATTTCTTTGTGTTATTATGTCACAATTTTGGTGGGCATCATAGCATTACAAGGTATTCTCAACAATCACTCCAATATCACTAAGCCTAAGCTACACTTCATTTTCCTTATAATGCTACCACTTGTCGCTATTACCATAGCTACTCAATTGTCCTCAGGAGGCTGAGTTACCCCCAATCAAAACCAGACCAAGTTAAAATACGCCACTACGCAATACAAAAGATTTCCAAGTTTTAAATATGAAAACAGTAAATATGAAAATTAATTTTATAAAAATAAAAGCTCTCCATAATTCAAGATTTTTTTCTCTCCCTCTCCCTCTATGGATACAAAATCTTCCATATTGAATTTATTTAATTTAATCATCTCCATGCGAAGTTCTCCTCCCTGTTCCACCTCCACTTCTCCAGTCTCCATATTATCTTTTTCTATTAGTATGAAAAGCAAGAGAAGTAATTTTCTAGTTCAATTATCATCTTACATTCTGTTTGAGAAACTTTGAACCCTCCCAGATCATGTGGAAAGACATCAGGCCATCAAGAACAACCTCATATGTTATCTTTAAATTACATAACATATATTATGTTAAAATGCAACTGAACATATATTGAGAACAACCTCATATATTATGTTTAAGTTGCATAACATACATTATGTTATGCAACTGAACATATTTATATTAAGAACAATCTCATACATTATGTTTAAGTTGCATAACATATATTGCGTTATGCAACTGAACATATATTAAGAACAACCTCATATATTATGTTTAAGTTGCATAACGTAATATATGTTATGCAACTGAACATATTTATATTAAGAACAATCTCATACATTATGTTTAAGTTGCATAACATATATTACGTTATGCAACTGAACATATATTAAGAACAACCTCATATATTATGTTTAAGTTACATAACATATATTATGTTATGCAACTGAATATATATCAAGAACAACCTCATATGTTATGTTTTAGTTGCATAAAATATATTATGTCATGCAACTGAACATATATCAAGAACAACCTCATACATTATGTTCAAGTTGCATAACATATATTATGTTATGCAACTGTACATATATTAAGAACAAACTGATATATTATGTTTAAGTTGCATAAGATATAATATGTTATGCAACTGAACATATATGAAGAACAACCTCATATATTATGTTTAAGTTGCATAACATATAATATGTTATGCAACTGAACATATGTTAAGAACAACCTCATATATTATGTTTAAGTTGCATAACATATAATATGTTATGTAACTGAACATATGTTAAGAACAACCTCATAAATATATTATGTTTAAGTTGCATAACATATAATATTGTTGTGGACTTAGGGTTCGAGGATTAAGTGGTCGTGGATTAAAAACGCGTTAATTAACTTTAAAAGTAAATAAAATAAAAACTTAAAATAATTTATTAAAAAAAAGTAGAAATTACAATAAAAAAAAAAAGTAACACAAAAATTCGAATACTGTTCGCAAACACCGTATTTAAAACGCTCGATAATACACACGAATTAATCACTCACTGAACGTACTTATCACTTTAAAAAAAAGCAACTTATAGATCTCGCTTCCAAAATTATACTGACTTCGTTTATCACTCAAATAATACTGACTCACTTCTACGAGATGTCCCCTATTTATACCTACATTCAAAGCGTTCTAGAAGGATCTCGAAGTAGCAAAACTGGTAAACAAACGACCTGCGTAAAAAAAAGACGTAAACAAACAACAAAACGTTCTCGAAATAAAAGATTGTTCTAGTACGCAAATGGGAAATTAAATAATACGCCAATCAAGCTCATTCATATTTCCCCCCTTCACCCCGACCACCCTCCTACATAAGCTGTATGGGATAGTAAATACACCCATTCATTCCCCCTTCACCCCGACCCCTCTCCCACAAGTCTCGACGATTCATTGTAAAGAGAAGGAGAAATCAAAAATAGAAAGGAGAGTATACAGGATGTCTACACAACATTCCATATACAGGTTGTTCACTTCAACATGTTATGTATGTACATATGTTAAGAACAAACCTCATATATTATGTTCAAGTTGCATAACAATCTCAGTTGGTAAGAGAGACAGATTCCTAATCATAAGACTGTTGGTTTGAATTCAAGTGAAGACATAAAATTTAGTAACATAAGACAAATCAATTTATTATTATCTATGTTGTGTTTAAAAAATATTGACCCTAAGTAGATGGCGGAAATTCATCAAGTCATCCTGAATATTCTGAATATTTTCTGATTATTTTTGCAGATGCTCTTTTAAAAGTTTGAGCAAAATGAATACTTATTTCAATTTTAATTTATTAAGGCAGATAAAATACTATATCTTCACTTGACTGTAAAAATTTTAAAATGAAAGAGATGTTACAGCTGACNACTCACGGGTTGATCAAGGTTTGAGAACTTCTGACGAGCATCCATCAAACTAGCAAGATATACACACGATGTTTTTCTAGTTGAATTATTATCAGCCTAAAAGAGTCCAACGACACGAGTGCCATATTATAAAATGTTTTGATTCAATAAACCAATAATAATCTATGTGCGAACTCTGACCTGACTTAATAGGAAGTATGTGAACATTATAAGGTGTGTGGTTTCTGGTCAGGAAGTTCAAACACCATGTTCTCCCTCAGGCTAAATGATAAGACCGGTTGTCCTTCCATTGTGCTCAGCATGCTACACACATCATTCTACTCCATTGAATTTGTAGAATGCTGTCAATAAAATAATACATTACTTTCAATCATGATATACTCGGCCACACTGGAGCAGACTACGTACGACTTTTGTTCGCGCATAGGACAAAGTCGTGCTAACAATCTCAATATCAGGAATTGAACGAGAGTGGTCGGGTCACACTGTGGTCACGCAAAGACTTGATCCTGCGTATACTTCCATATTGTTCCGACTTGCAACTCGATCCCAACATCAGGAATTGAACGAGAGTGGTCTGATCACACCCCACAATCTTTCTTTTGCTCTATGTATACGCGTATAAGAGCATGGGGTCAACTAATTGCCAACCCCACAATCTTTCTTTTGCTCTATGTATACGCCTATAAGAGCATGAGGTCAACTAATTGCCAACCCCACAATCTTTCTTTTGCTCTATGTATACGCCTATTAGAGCATGAGGTCAACTAATTGCCAACCCCACAATCTTTCTCTTGCTCTATGTATACGTCTTTAAGAGCATGAGGTTAACTAATTGCAACCACACAATTTTTCTCTTGCTCTATGAATGCGCCTTTAAGAGCATGAGTTTAACTAATTGCCAACCACAATCTTTCTCTTGCTCTATGAATGCGCCTTTAAGAGCATAAGTTTAACTAATTGCCAACCCCACAATCTTTCTCTTGCTCTATGTATACGCCTTTAAGAGCATGAGGTTAACTAATTGCAACCACACAGTTTTTCTCTTGCTCTATGTATACGTCTTTAAGAGCATGAGGTTAACTAATTGCAACCACACAATTTTTCTCTTGCTCTATGTATACGCCTTTAAGAGCATGAGGTTAACTAATTGCAACCCCACAATCTTTGTCTTGCTCTATGTATACGTCTTTAAGAGCATGAGGTTAACTAATTGCAACCACACAATTTTTCTCTTGCTCTATGAATGCGCCTTTAAGAGCATGAGTTTAACTAATTGCCAACCACAATTTTTCTCTTGCTCTATGAATGCGCCTTTAAGAGCATGAGTTTAACTAATTGTCAACCCCACAATCTTTCTCTTGTTCTATGAATGCGCCTTTAAGAGCATGAGGTTAACTAAGTGCCAAACCCACAATCTTTCTCTTGCTCTATGAATAAGCCTTTGAGAGCATAAGGTTAACTAATTGCCAACCCCACAATCTTTCTCTTGCTCTATAAATGCGTCTTTAAGAGCCTGAGGCTAACTAATTGCCAAACCCACAAATCTTTCTCTTCCTCCATGAATGCTCCTTTAAGAGTATGAGGTTAACTAATTGCCAACTCCACAATCTTTTTCTTGCTCTATTAATGAAAATTTCTCTTTAGATAAAGGTTAATCGCGACTGATTACAAATAATTACACTGATAAGAAATTATCAAACTGTTTTGTTATAAGTGAGAATATTAGTAAAATATCCGACGTCAAAATTTTAGCAAAAAATACTTAATTTTGCCCATACGAAGCATAAAAAAGTAAGGTACCAGTGAACAAAAAAACCGACGCTAGATTTTCTACTTTTTATTCCCATATGCTGTTACCGGTTGCAATCAGTCCCGTTATATGTTACCTAATACTGTGAATTGTGTGATTATCAGTAATTGACCGTGATCATGAATAATCACCTGGTAGGCTCCTTGGAGAATTCTAGAAATATTATTTTCTACAATAGACCCGTGATTTCTAGAATTTTCCATCTGTGTGATTACGAGTAATCACAGAGGATAGTTACTGAATTCTCGAATTAATTCTGGTTTAAGTGGCCCCGGCTTTGAGTAGACATATTTTTATGGATGGCATAATAGCAACTGAACTTCACTATAATTCTATGTATGTACCTATAATTAGACGTTTGTACTATCCCTCCAACCTGAGAGGAAATTTTTTTTACGGGCGTTACTTAAAAAACCTTGTAACTTGATTTTTTCAAAGAATTCATTAACTCTCTTAGGTGATTATCAATAACAACACTGCTGTTATCTGGAAATCACCTCTGTGTTCTGGAGATACTTATGCTAATTAGATAATTCACCAANGAGTGTGAACTGCTGATCATGAAGTCAGAGTGTGAACTGCTGATCATGAAGTCAGAGTGTGAACTACTGATGATGGAGTCAGGGTGTGAACTGTTGATGATGAAGTGAGAGTGTGAACTGCTGACGATGGAGTCAGGGTGTGAACTGTTGATGATGAAGTCAGAGTGTGAACTGCTGATCATGAATTCAGAGTGTGAACTGCTGATGATAAGTTAGGCTGACTCTTCAATAAGATTGGGAAAGTTAAAGCTCTCACCAGTCTCGTTTTTTTTTTTTAATTATTTGAACGTAACCTATAATATTAAATAAAACAGCAACAACAAAAGCGGCAGCAACAACAATATCAACAGCAGCAGCAATAACATGAACAACAACAACAGCAGCAATAACATCAACAACAATAGCAGTAAGATAAACAACAACAGCATCAACAACAACATAAAAAACAACAGCATCAACGACAACCAAAAAAATCAACAACAACGACGACAGCAGCAACAACATTAACAACAATAGCAGCAACAGCATCAACAACAACAGCAGCAACAACAACAAAAACAACATCACCTTCCATGATAATCATTTTCAGGTGTTAGTCCTGGCTTGGCTGTCAATGCTTCGGACTCCCTGGGAAACTCTCAGTTCACACTCAGTTTCCATTAGCTTCTCAGTATATTGATCAACTATTGAGGTAGCCAAATTCTACCATGCGTGTGAGTTTTCCTTGCTCATTCAGTAAATTTAAGCACTGTATAGTTAAGTCCAGGCCCACAAAGCGGGGGTGGGAATGGGAAGAATTCCCCCGGGCCCGGGTTTTTTGTAGGGGCCCGGAATTCCAAGGTGTTAAAAAAAGCTAAAAAAGCTTTTACCACCTCGATTACCTGGTTCATACAGTTTAAAACTTGATTGATTTGATTCATTGAACATGATTTGTTATTAATAGAAGTAATTTAATATCATTATATTATACATGTTTAGGTTATTTGCTTTTGAAGATTCATGGATTTTTGTATAAGGGCCCGTAACTTTTCAGTCCCGGACAGGGCCGGATTAACATAAAATGCCGCTCTGTGCACTCTTGAAGATGCCGTTTTTTTTATTTCGAACATATGCTAAAAAAATTGTTCTGCACGGAGAGAAGGAAAGAGTCGAGGCAACCGTTGAGTAAAATAGTAAGTTTTAATACATCTTTTAAAAAAAATAATAAATGAATAAATATTTCCTTGTGTTATTATGTAACAATGTTTGTGGGCATCATAGNAAAATATTCTAATTTTTCTTAGTTTTTTGCAATTATTTCTGAACGACAATTTATGTAATGTAAAATGTAAATGTATATTTCCTTGTGTTATTACGTCACAATGTTTGTGGGCATCATAGCATTACAAGGTATTTTCAACATTCACTTCAATATCACTAAGCCTGAGCTACACTTATAACAATTTCCTTATAATACTACCACTTGGCGCTATTACCATAGCTACTCAATTGTCCCCAGGAGGCTGAGTTACCCCCAAACACAACCAGACCAAGTAGAAAATTCGAAAAAACCTTTTTTAAATTTTTGACCCGTCCGGGAATCGAACCCGGAACCTCCGCGGTGCAAGCCGAGTGTGATGCGCACTCTACCACGGAGACGTCTTTAGATTCGAATAAAATTTGTACAAATTACTATCGTTCATAAAACCTTCACTTGGGGAGGCTTTGAATGTTTCATCGGAGGCGGGGCTCTCTTGAGTTAAAGTTAACTTGTTTTTCTTCAAAAAGTTAAAGAATTGTGTCTGAATTATTTGGCCTTACGACAAAAGTTAAAGTGTATTGTAACTAACATGGGTATTTACTGAAAAGATTGTGTTCTGAAACGGTTGCAAAAATTTTTTTCCTTCAGTTGTGTCCACTTTGGTGGCGAGTGTTTTTTTATATTTCTTGGTTTATTATTTTCAATAATGAACCTTTGGAATCGACACGGTAAAAAAAATACCCCTCTTCACCTCAAAATTTGATATTATACGTTTTAAGACACGAAGAATCCAAAAATCGAATAAAAAAAAATCCGTTTGTCCGCCGTACGCCGTGATGGGCACTTTTGCCACTTAGCGTTGACAGTTTGGATGAAATTCGGTATATAGGTCCCATCTGAGCTCTAGTTGTGCCCCGAAACTTTTGGGTGCAATCGTATACACTCTTGGCGATTTAGCGGTTTTCAGTATTGCTGTCTAAAAGGAGAATGGTAAGAGCTAGGGATTTGAAATTTTGTATGTATGTCATATTTGGGGTCTCAGCTAGCTCCGAAATGTTTTGGTTTAATCAAATATACCGCTGGCGGTTTTTACCGCTTTAAAGCGGTTTTCATTAATCCTGTCTAAAAAGAGAATGGTAAAAGCCAGACACTTCAAATTTGGTAGGTATGTCAAATTTAGGGTCTAATTACGCCCCAGATTTGGAATCGTCACGGAACCCCCCCCTCAATTTTTTGTATTTTTTGCCAGAAAAATAATAAACCCACGTGTCACATTAGCCTAGTTTTTTTTTACAGAATATACCTACCTACCAACTCTTATTTGAAACATAGAATGTGTCATTTCCGGGAACGCACTTTCTTCCTGTTACACCCTGTATAAAGTATAATGTACTAATTTTAATGAGTGAATTTTGATTTCTAAGAAAAAATCGTAATTTATGAATGTGAAAAGGTGTAATTTTTTTTTTTAAATTGTGAAATCTCTATCATAAAAATAATGTATACTTTTGTTAGTAAAGTTCATCAAAGGAGGATTTTCTCAAAGCAATATTTGTTATTCTACAACAGATAATGCTTTTGGTTTAACCATTTTTAAATAAATAGTCGGCTGAAACTGATCATAACACACTTTTCAGTAAGACACAAAAATAAATTGCATAATTTCATCAGCTATTTCTAATCAAATAGAGTGAACAAAAGCTTTCTAATGCAGGGTCCACACTTATGTTGCAAATGTTGTACAACATTGCAACATAAGTGTTGCTGCAAATGTTGTACAACATTGCAACATAAGTGTTACAAATGTACAACACAAGTATGCAGTGTTGAGAAAATGTTGTCCAACATGTTGCATGTTTTCAAAAATATGAAACATTTCTAAAGAAACATTTTAGAAACACATTGAAAGTGTGGACCGTGTACCATTTCGGACAACATAGCAAGGTCCACACTTATGTTGCAAATGTTGTACAACATATGTTGTGCAACATGTTGCATGTTTTCAAAAATATGGAACATTTCTTAGAAACATTGAAAGTATGGACTGTGTACCGTGTCGGACAACATCGCAAGGTCCACACTTATGTTACAAATGTTGTACAACATATGTTGTGCAACATGTGCAACATAAGTGTGGACCCTGCTTAACGATATCATTTTTACGCACCAATACGACCTGGAACGCATATTATAACGGTTCCAGTCAAAAGTTATCAAATCTCATATCAAATATTATAACAGTTCCAACCAAGACTTATCAAATCTCATATCAAATATTATAACAGTTCCAACCAAGACACAAATCCCATTATTTGATTATCAAATCCCATATCAAATATTATAGCAGCCAAGAGTTATCAAATCTCATATTAATCTATATTTACTATTTTTCCAAAACTTAATTAATCTGGAAATTGGAGAACTGTTTAATAGGATTAGCTCTACAACAACATCAACGACTAAATTTAATGTTTATTAAGACTGTCTTTGGATGCTGATTTTATATAGAGTTAAACGTTAACATATTTTCCGTCCATTCTTATATATATATTTTTTTTTCTTCATATATTTCTTCATATTCTTCTTGAAATAACCTTAAAGCCGCCTGAATTACCCTGTATATTCAGATCATGTTGTACTTGTCTGAATTACCCTGTATATTCAGGTAATATTGTACTTGTTTGAATTACCCTGTATATTCAGATCATGTTGTACTTGTCTGAATTACCCTGTATATTCAGATAATATTGTACTTGTCTGAATTACCCTGTATATTCAGATAATATTGTACTTGTCTGAATTACCCTGTATATTCAGATAATATTGTACTTGTCTGAATTACCCTGTATATTCAGATAATATTGTACTTGTCTGAATTACCCTGTATATTCAGAT
>CM022880.1:30359124-30374009 GCA_012654025.1 Pachypsylla venusta
TTTTTTTTTTTTTTCGTGATGATTCCAAAGGTTCATTATTGAAAATAATAAACCAAAATAAATAACAACTCAGATTTAAAATACAATAGGTACATAATAACTGGAAAAAAAACGTACATCAAGTATGGCTTCAATTTTTCTACTACAAAAAGTATTCTATTCATAATTTAGCGAGCGCTTGGTAATTTTTTTTTTTTTTTTTTTATTTGGCTTAACGTCTCCTTAACATCTATTAGTCATTCAAGACGGGGGTTTTACCCTCCATTAGATGGAAACTTGCAAACTAGCTACCCTCATTGACCAGCATCACGAGGGCGCGAACCCACGCGGAAAACCACGCTGGACGTTGCTTAACTACTAATATTTTGTTTGTGGCGTAGGGGCTTAACGTCTCTTTAACATCTAATGGTCATTCGAGACTGGGATCTTACTCTCCATTGGATGGAAACTTGAAGGCCAACTACCCATATTGACTTCACCCAGCTTGGGTTGGCATCACGAGGGCGCAAACCTATGTGAACACCCACTAGGTAAAACCTCACTGGACGTTGCTTAACTTCATTAATCTAACCGGAACTGGTGTCATGGTTGCTGGCTACCTACTAGTATAAACAATAGCTAAAACTTTGACTTAAAATTCAGTTCGTGAAATGTTCATATATTGCAGAATAAATAACCATATTAATATTTATTTAAACACTCTAAGATGGCACATTGAATACAGCAGTTCCCGTTCGATCACTGAAGTTAGGCAACGTCCAGCGAGGTTGCACCATGTGGGTGTTCACGTGGGTTCGCGGCCTCGTGATACTGGCTATTTTTCTGGCTCAACCCAGGCTGAGTGAGTTCAATGTGGGTAGCTGGTTTGCAAGTTTCCAGCGAATGGAAGGTAAAACCCCTGTCTCGAATGACCAATATATGTTAATAAGACGTTAAACCAAATTTAAAAAAAAAAAAAAAAAAACACTTATAATTGGTTATTCAAAGATTTAAATATAGCCAGCGTCTATGGCACGTTGGATACACCAGTTCCGGTTACATTACTGAAGTTAAGCAACGTCCAGCGAGGTTTTACCTAGTGGGTGTTCACATAGGTTTGCGCCCTCGTGATGCCAACCCAAGCTGGGTGAAATCAATATGGGTAGTTGGCCTTCAAGTTTCCATCCAATGGAGAGTAAAATCCCAGTCTCGAATGACCATTAGATGTTAAAGAGACGTTAAGCCCCCACCCCACAAACAAAGTATTAGTAGGAGCTCGCAAAGCATATAAATCATTTTGTGAGCGCCTGGTATTTATTAATTTATTTTACAAGATTATTGTTCAAAGTATTGCATACTGTCAAAATTTGTAGGCACTCATAAAATTTATGGAGTTTATATTTTGATAAAGGAAATACAGGGCCCTGATGGTTTCACACACCTACCGTTAGTCTGCTTTTCATTTTATTGCTGAGTCTGGAGAGGAAAAATTCATAAACATATTTCAGGGCTGATGGGACATTAATGAAATGTACTTCTTTGTGACGGGCTGGTATTGATTGCTGAAAATTTAAAATAGAATAATCACAAATCTTAATATAATATAATCTTCTTAATATATAAATTAAAAATTTGTGTGTACCTATGTATCTATGTATGTACCTATGAGGTAAGGGTTGTCTGTTACTATACCACAGACCAAAGGGTAGCAGATAGACTGTTACTATACCACAGCCCAAAGTGTAGCAGAGAGAGAAAATTTTATGGGATTCGAACCCCAGGAAAATTATCAGAACTAAAATACGTCAAACCTTTTTCGAGTTAAGGCCAAATTTCTAATTGATCGCAAAAATTGATATTTTGAGCCAGAAAAATAGCCAGCATCACGAGGCCGCGAACCCACGTGAACACCCACATGGTGCAACCTCGCTGGACGTTGCTTAACTTCAGTGATCGAACGGGAATTAGAAAAATCGGACAGTCACGCGACAACATATCAGCTCAAAGCGAGAAAGTTTTAGGTGGCTGTTTAGTCCTTTTTTTAGGACATTTCCTGCAAAGGTATATGACCAGCCATTCCAGAGTTACGAGTTTGAAACCGGAAACGGGCAAAATTAAATTTAGAAAATACCAATAAGTCAGAACGGCCATGCCTCTAAGTAGCCGGCGAAACGTTTAAATCTTGTATTTTAAAGGTTGCAATGTATAGGGTGGACACAAACACATAATTCCCCCCCCCCCCCCCNCAATTTTTATTGTCCTTGAAAAACACAAATAGCAATAAAAGAATCGTAGCGAAGCACAGGAGAAACAGCTAATTTTTCATATACAATAAAGGCACATGCAGGTTGGCTTAACGTCTCTTTAACATCTATTGGTCATTCAAGGCGGGGGTTTTACCCTCCATTCACTGGAAACTTGCAAACCAGCTACCCACATTGACCTCACTCAGCCTGGGTTGGGCCGGAAAGATGAGCCAACGATACGTGGTGTTCCCAAGCGGTCACCCATCTAAGTACTAACCACCCCGACGTTGCTTAACTTCAGTGATCTGACGGGAACTGGTGTATTCAACTTTTTATGATCGTTGGCTACATGCAGGCCGATCTCCTTGTCCGAGGTGTTAAGAGCATTGACTCTTGGTCCGGAGGTTGTGGGTTCGAATCCCGCCCGGAGCGATAATTTTCTGATCGAATTTTCTTGTTTCCGGAATGGCATGGCTGTAAAAAGGAGTGTCCTGAAGTAATGCGAAAAAGGTTCCGGGGCATAACTTAAAAAAAAAAAAAAAAAAAAAAAAAAAAAAAANAAAAAAAAAAAAAAAAAAAAAAAAAAAAAAAAAAAAAAAAAAGGCTTAAATCTACTGGAAACCACTAGTTTTGTTAACTTGGAAAACAAAGTTTGTCCTAATTATTCAATATTATTGATGTAGGGTCACGTCGTGTTATCGCGTAGCACCATTCCACAATATTCCGCACATAAATTCGAAGCCAAGATTTGAGGCGACGTTCGTTATTCGAGACAAGCAACACATTCTTTGATATCGCAAGCCAACGACCTTATCACGTTGTTTACACATCGGGCGTGATTAATTCTCAGATGAGAGTCCGATCGAGAACACCTCATGAATTTGGCTGGTTCGGTGCACATAAACAGCATAAACTGCAGCTACTCTTAACTGAGTAGCTGTAGTTGGCCGCAGCGAAAATCTAGACTAAATAATATCTTAGTCCATCTCCGAGCCAAGTTGTTAAGAGTATTGACTCTTGGTCCATAGCTTGTGGGTTCGAATCCCGCTCGGAGCAAAAATTTTCTGATCGAATTTTCTCGTTTCCGGAATGGCATGGCTGTAAAAAGAGTGCCCTGAAGTAATGCGAAAGCGGTTCCGCATCATAACTTTTTTTTTTTAAAAAAAAAAGGCTAAATAATATGTTAGTTAATAATAGAATGCTCTTCAAAGCGGCCCTAAAATTACATTAGGGATATGGTTACGTAATAATTAACATGTTGTACTTTTTGAATGGGCTCCGTCAAACCATAACCTGGGAGCCGGTGGGTTATGTACTATTGCATAATACACATCTTTACATATAATATGTACTAAGATAAGTAAGTATGCTACTGTCTGCGAGCAACCCCTCATCCATAATTATGGTAAACTCATAAATAAATAAATGATATAAATCTTCTTCTTCGCCACATTTTACAAGTCTGCCAAATTCTGTAAGGAAACCAAAGTGTTAAATGTGACGCTGTAATAAATGATATAAATAATGAGTTTGTTTTAACAGCGTTACCTCTCCCCATTTTACAAGTCTGCCAAATTCTGTAAGGAAACCAAAGTGTTAAATGTGACGCTGTAATAAATGATATAAATAATGAGTTTGTTTTAACATGTAACCTCTCCCCATTTTAAAAGTCTGCCAAATTCTGTAAGGAAACCAAAGTGTTAAATGTGACGCTGTAATAAATGATATAAATAATGAGTTTGTTTTAACAACGTTTTTTCAACACATTTTACAAGTCCGCCAAATTCTGTAAGGAAAGCAAAGTGTTAAATGTGACGCTGTAATAAATGATATAAATAATACGTTTGTTTTAACAACGTTACCTCCCCCCATTTTACAAGTCTGCCAATTCTGTAAGGAAAACAAAGTGTTAAATGTGACGCTGTAATAAATGACATAAATAATACGTTTGTTTTAATAACGTTACCTCTCCCCATTTTACAAGTCTGCCAAATTCTGTAAGGAAAACAAAGTGTTAAATGTGACGCTGTAATAAATTATATAAATAATACGTTTGTTTTAACAACGTTACCTCTCCCCATTTTACAAGTCTGCCAAATTCTGTAAGGAAACCAAAGTGTTAAATGTGACACTGTAACAAATGATATAAATAATGAGTCTGTGTTTAACAACGTTACCTCTCCCCATTTTACAAGTCTGCCAAAATCTGTAAGGAAACCAAAGTGTTAAATGTGACGCTGTAATAAATGATATAAATAATGAGTCTGTTTTAATAACGTTACCTCTCCCCATTTTACAAGTCTGCCAAAATCTGTAAGGAAAACAAAGTGTTAAATGTGACGCTGTAATAAATGATATAAATATTGAATCTGTTTTAACAACGTTACCTCTCCCCATTTTACAAGTCTGCCAAATTCTGTAGGAGACCAAAGCGTTAAATGTGACGCTGAAACCCCTTTGATATCTCCAAAATATGTTAATCCCCTCACTTGGGTTTCTTCATCACACAGAAGACTTTCATATGTAAGCATGTGAACTTTGAAATGATGTTCATTGGTGAACTTGTGTGGGTCTAACTTGCTTCCTATTCCAATGATTACCCTTCTATGGTGATTGTCCCGGATGGGAGATACAAATAGATATCTACAAAGAGAAGAAATAATGATGAGTAAGATAAAAGAAAAAAGGTGAGAGCAAAAACTAATCAGCTAATTATAAGAACGTATTGAACTTCCGTAGACGTACTTTCTTTCAAAAGGAAAAAGGTCAGAGCAAAAATGAATCAGCTAATTATAAGAACGTGAACTTCCGTAGACGTACTTTCTTTCAAAAGGAAAAAGGTTAGAGCAAAAATGAATCAGATAATTATAAGAACGTATTGAACTTCCGTAGACGTACATTCTTTCAAAAGAAAAAAGGTCAGAGCAAAAACTAAACAGCTAATTATAAGAACGGTTTGAACTTCCGCAGACGTACTTTCTTTCAAAAGGAAAAAGGTCAGAGCAAAAATTAATCAGCTAATTATAAGAACGCATTGAACTTCCGTATAAGTACTTTCTTTCAAAAGAAAACTAATCAGCTAATTATAAGAACGGTTTGAACTTCCGTAGAAGTACTTTCTTTCAAAACAAAAAAGGTCAGAGCAAAAATTAATCAGCTAATTATAAGAACGCATTGAACTTCCGTAGAAGTACTTTCTTTCAAAAGAAAACTAATCAGCTAATTATAAGAACGTATTGAACTTCCGTAGACGACGAGTACTTTCTTTCAAAAGAAAAAAGATCAGAGCAAAAACTAATCAGCTAATTATAAGAACGGTTAGAACTTCTGCAGACGTACTTCCTTTCAAAAGAAAAAAGGTCAGTGCAAAAACTAATCAGCTAATTATAAGAACGTATTGAAATTCCGTAGACGTACTTTCTTGCAAAAGAAAAAAGGTCAGAGCAAAAACTAATCAGCTAATTATAAGAACGTATTGGACTTCCGTAGACGTACTCTCTTTCAAAAGAAAAAAGGTCAGAGCAAAAATTAATCAGCTAATTATAAGAACGTATTGAACTTTCGTATACGCACTTTCTTTTAAAAGAAAAAAGGTCAGAGCAAAAATTAATCAGCTAATTATAAGAACGTATTGAACTTTCGTATACGCACTTTCTTTTAAAAGAAAAAAGGTCAGAGCAAAAATTAATCAGCTAATTATAAGAACGTATTGAACTTTCGTATACGCACTTTCTTTTAAAAGAAAAAAGGTCAGAGCAAAAATTAATCAGCTAATTATAAGAACGTATTGAACTTTCGTATACGNAGGAATAGACATGGTAGAAAATTGATCTATGAGGTCGCACATTCTTAGAACAGCTAAAGGGACATTAATTTTGGAAAAGAGACTATTGACATCTAAAGAAATTAGAGAAGTATTAGGTGGGAGTGTTATATTCTTAGTCAAATGAATCAGCTCAGATCTATTTTTAATGCTGTGTTTCCAATTGACATGTGTTTGAAACAATTTTACTAATTCGGACTCAAGGAGATAAACAGGAGAAGTATAAGAAGAGACAACAGGGCGTATCGGGACATCTGCGATGGGGAGGATTTCAGACTCTTTATGTATTTTAATGGTTCCATACAGTCTAGGTGGATGCGGGTTTTTATTAATTAGGAGTTTAGGCGCTTGAAACAATTCTGGACCTTCATTTTTCAAAAATAATCTTATATCTCTATTAATTTTTGTAGTGGGATCTTTAATTTCTTTGGCATTTTCCTTCTGTATAAAATTGTAAACTTTTTGTTCATATTTATTTTCATCAAGTAAGACTATAGTGTTACTTTTGTCAACAGAAGTGACAATAATATTGTTGGATTTGATCTTTTCTTGTAGGTTTTTGATGACATCTTTTTCTTTGTTAAGTTCAAAGGGTATGTTGTGATATGCTTTTTGAACTGCTAGATATTTTGTCTTGGTATTGTCACAAGCAGCATTGATGTCAACAATGAGAGTTTCTGTGTCCCTGATTAAATTGCTGGATGGAGGACA
The DNA here is from genome assembly GCA_012654025.1 of Pachypsylla venusta. Lineage (NCBI taxonomy): Eukaryota > Metazoa > Arthropoda > Insecta > Hemiptera > Aphalaridae > Pachypsylla > Pachypsylla venusta. The sequence continues at coordinate 30,365,884 of CM022880.1, forward strand.
GTATTTAGGGCCTCTTTCAAGAAGTGTAAGTTCGTCAGGGTTTAGAGGTAAATTAGCTAAGTTGACAATGCGTTCTTTAAAGTTATGGGAAGTAGGGGGTTCCGGAATATTGATTGAAACAGGATTATGGTATTCATTTTTGAGATTATTAATTTTCTTAAAGATTTGTTGTTTTTTCTGGAACAATTTTGTGGATAGTATTGTTCTTAGTTTGTCATTTTTCATGTCAAACTCCACGGGATGACATTTATTCATGAGTTCCAGTTGGATAAACATTAGTTTATTTAAAATATCTGCTTTCTCGCTGTACTTGTGTTTTAATTCCTGTTTTAATACTAATTTTGCAAAGGTTTTGTGCATGTTATTAAACTTTTTAGTTTAATAACATGCACAAAAGCTTACATACATAGATTACTTGATGTACCCATGAACGACGATGATTTTCATTCAGAACTACAGACCATCTTCCAAATAGCTTCCAACAACGGATATCCAGTTAAGACCATCACAAAACTATATAATCAGATCTNAATAATAAGAACTCTGGAATATTATCATGTTTTTATAACGGATTTCAATATATTGCAGTGATTTACATGGTTCTGAGGGCCCATGTCAATAACTAGTCTCCAAAGATTATATGACAATTAAAAACATTACCAACAAGTAAGAACTTATTTAGAACTGCAGTTTCAAACATCTGACTAGCAAAGGACACGATGAGTGATTAGGATCAAAGAAAAAGGGGTCGCAGACCCAAAATTTTGGGAATTCAAAGAGAACAGATTTACTGTGTAAGTTGACATGCCAGAAATATAATAATTAAAATATAACTAAATATAAAAATAAATAACTAAAATTTAATTATTCTTTTATGCATGACTTATGTAATATTGTAAGGTGTAACTCATCATCACCACCACCACCACCACCACCACCACCAACAACAACAACAACAACAACAACAACAACCAAAACAACAACAACATTAACATCATCAACAGTAACAACAAAATCTACAACAACAACATCATCATCAACAACATCAACAGGTGTTAGTCCTGGCTTGGTTGTCAATCCTTCGGAGAGCCCCTCCCTTCCCGAAAAAAAATCTTGGGTACGGCCCTGAATGCAGCATAAAATATAAGCACTCGAAATTTTTGAAAATTTTGCATTCAAGTGGAAAATTTGTTTCAAGCTTGTGTCATTCTCACCAATTAGGTACCTTCTCAAACTTAATTATATTCTTACCCAGATTCAATCAGCTCATAAACTTTGGGTTGCAAATAGTCCAAATCACGGGTCATGTTTGAATAAGTTTTTTTCAAATTTAAATATTTTAGCAGCGTTTGTTGAGCCATTGGAAGACTGTACTTTTTGGCTCTTAAAAATCTGAGCAAGAAATTAGAGTCTGAAAAAATTAAATTTTAAATTCTGTTAAAAACGGTGTTCAACATTTTTTTATATACTTTAAAGCGTCTTTAACATCCCAGGTATTCGATATGGGCGTATTACCTTTCATTCGCTGGAAGCTTACAAATAATGTACTCATATTGACCTCACCCAACATGAGTTGGATCGGAAAAAGCCAGAATCACGAGGGCTCCAAACTACGTTGTCACCCACGAAGTAAAACCTCGGTTGACGTTGCCAATCTCCAGGACCTTTTATTTAGCTACGGAATCTTTAAGGTTTTTCTTTCTCCTGAATTTTTCAGACTCGACAACTTTGATCAAAACATTTCAATGAATACAGAAACATACAGAATCAAAAGACCTTTTATTTAGCTACGGAATCTTTAAGGTTTTTCTTTCTCTTGAATTTTTCAGACTCGACAACTTTGATCAAAACATTTCAATGAATACAGAAACATACAGAATCAAAAGACCTTTTATTTAGCTACGGAATCTTTAAGGTTTTTCTTTCTCTTGAATTTTTCAGACTCGACAACTTTGATCAAAACATTTCAATGAATACAGAAACATACAGAATCAAAAGACCTTTTATTTAGCTACGGAATCTTTAAGGTTTTTCTTTCTTTTGAATTTTTCAGACTCGACAACATTGCTCAAAACATTTCAATGAATACAGAAACATGCAGAATCGATCAATACAATGATGAACGAGTGTGATTTTTGTAGTAGAACTCGACATAGACCTTATGATACGCCCTGTCCGCCAATCCCTTGGAACTATCCAAACACCAGTAACCAGAAAAACTTTACAGAGGAAGTTGTCGCCGACAGCTTCCTCCGTAAAGCTGTCGACAACAACAAAATCTTCGAGGGAAAGTATTTTCGGAAAGGGGCAAGGTGGAACCATTTCATCATATATATTAACCTCGGGACCAGTAGGGGTGGGGGGCGATAGGTCTTAAACCTACTACACCTTAACGTCAAAAAGGCTTCTTGACTTACTTTTAAGTGCTCACAGATAAGTCAGTCGACTTCATGGAGGCACCGTAAGTTCCCTACTTTCCTCTCATTCATCATTCATGAATTTAATTGACTCCGCACTGCGATAATGATAGGTACTCAGAGTTTTATGCTTTTCATTCATCATTCATACGTTCATCATTGTATGCGTGGTTAAAATTATCGAGTTAAAATAAAAGCAGTTCCCAAGCCTGGGCCTGTGAGTATCACACTTGCACTGCACGCGGGGGACCCGAGTTCATTTCCCGGATGCATTCGTGAAAACGAGGGAGTCTCGTGAGGTCAATGGAGAAGCCGCCCTATTACATGAGTCTCTTAGTAATGATGTGATGCCTACGAAAATTGTGAAGAGGCCGTTGAGCCTTCCCACAAAGGAACTCTACATGTACATTTTTTTACATTTTAATACGAGGAAGCACCCTGTATAACAGGGGTGCCCAACCTTTACAGAAGAAGATCTACTATAAAGTCTCAGAATATCGCCGCGATCGACCCCCCTCTCCTCCCCCCCCCCCACACTTTTGATTTCAATGGGAATGAACATCAAATTTTATCTTTATTTTTCGAAGGATTCTTAAATTGTTGAAGTTTGATGAGTAGAACGATAATGCTCGGTTCAAGCATTGCCCGGTGTGTTCGTCGGTTGAACTCGATCGGTTTTTATTTTTGATCATCTCCATGTAAGGAAAAACGGATTCACACTGGTAGGTTGAGCCAAAGAGTGAATGTAACATTGCAATAGTTCTTCTTAGGTTTGGATACTTATGTCAGCAGAGCAGATTCCAAAAGTTTTATTCTCTGATCTGACTAGGTGCCTACTGACTAGGTATTAGAACTCTGATTGATTAGGTACCCACCCTACTACCGGTGGACAATTTCCCCTTATTTATATATAGTTCTCCTAATTCTCATGAGTTAGGTATTAGAACTCTGATTGATTAGGTACCCACCCTACTACCGGTGGACAATTTCTCCTTATTTATATATGCTCCTCCTAATTCTCATGAGTTAGGTATTAGAACTCTGATTGATTAGGTACCCACCCTACTACCGGTGGACAATTTTCCCTTATTTATATATGGTACTCCTAATTCTCATGAGTTAGGTATTAGAACTCTGATTGATTAGGTACCCACCCTACTACCGGTGGACAATTTCCCCTTATTTATATATGCTCCTCCTAATTCTCACGAGTTCTCAAGGAGATGTAAACTTGTGTGAGATGTAAACCTCGTTCACAATTATTTTGCGTCATCTCATCTCTCTGGGCGTGATCCGCGATCGACCGGTCGATCGCAATCGACGGGTTGTGCAGCCCTGCTGTATAAACTACCTGTTTGTACGTTACTGACATCTGGACTCTTTCTTATCCAATCTCTAAACAAAGTCAAAGATTCTTCTATGGTGAACAGGTCTTCCCGCAGTTCAGTTCGAGCTAAATCTTGAACAGCCTTTGAAAATGAATAAGCATAGGGTTCCGGTTTGAGTTGGTCATTACCGTTCTGATCGGCCACACACGAAATTAACTCTTGCTTCGTCATTTTCTTGATTTTAGCCTGCAATCAATGGTATAAATCATGAAACATATTAACATAAGTAGTAAATACTCATCGCGAATACTTGTAAATTCTTTTAATTCAAAATACTATCCGATAAAAAGCAGATCGTCACCTTATTTCAGAAGGGGTCGAAGCAAAAAAAGCAAATTTTACAGGAGAGTAAAAAACCGATTTTTCTAAAGAAATATTTTTCGTTTCCTTGGTGACGGCTTGCATTAAAGGTCTCATTCCATTTTCGTTTGAAATAAGGCATAAGGAGGGATATTTTATTACCGCGTAAAAAATCTGTAATCTCTTTTATTCCACTTGTAAAAACCCTTCCAAAAAAAGGTCTTCGTTTTTGTACCTATAAGGAACCGTTTTAAACAATACTGTAGAGATCTATTTTGAAATGGATGCCTACGTCTTTATCTTTAAGAATACATTAAGAATGCATGATCTATTTTGAAATGGATGCCTACGTCTTTAAGAATACATTAGAAATGCATGATCTATTTTGAAATGGATGCCTACGTCTTTAAGAATACATTAGAAATGCATAAAATTATCAAAGTTGGCTCCACAATTGGATCTCTACTGTATTAACTTTATTACAAATTCAGTCAAATCAATCAAAGTCTATAATGATGACCCATGTTATAAACAAATTAAAGGCAGTATAGAAACAAATAAAATTGGCTCTCTGAAGAAGGGAGCTCTCTAGCGAAAACTGTAAGGGCTATCTCAATTCTGATCATACAATTGGACGCCCCTTGATATTTTACATTATATGGGACAAAAACCCCGATTTTGCAAAATTTCGAGTTAGGCCCCTTCTGAAATAAGGTGACGAGATGCCGAGTACCCCGCTAAATCTATTAAATAGAAAAATAAATCAGGATTATTATAATATAGTTTTATTAAAATATATCGACATTGCTGGCGCCGCCTTTTGTGATGTTGACATATTTTCTAAATAAATATTTTTCTCATTATAAATACATATTACACAATATTACTATCAATATATAATAGCAGGCATTGGTTTACCACGCGTCTTAGAGGCATGACCATCCCATATTAATGAAAGTAGTCTATGTTTCTTACAGAGCCATAAAATCTCTTTGTAGCAATTCAAGAAAAATTGCGGTTCAATGCTAGAGTAAATTAGAATATTTTGGGGTGGGGCACCCGTTTGTAATCCACCCATAAAATACTAAATTTGAAAAAAAAAAAAAAAATATTAATGAGACAAGACAAATTTGCATTTTTCCATCATGCTCTTGGCGTTAGTGAGATTTCGTAATGAGCTGATAAGTCAGTGGGTACATACATATAGGTTGTAACTGTGTATTTCTTCGTACCACGCATGTTTTATGGACCACATTGAAGAGGTTTTCTTTGAAAATTGAAGAAAAAAAATAGCAGGCTTTGGTTTACCACGCGTCTTAGATCCCAGGGTCAAAGTTTAGTATTTTATTTTGCTACCTAGCGTCCGTAATACTTGAGAATCATAATACTTGAGATAGTGAGAAGTTACATGAGGGTGACATCCTCACAGGCCAAGTCACCTGATAGTGAGAAGTTACAAAACTTGAGATAGTGAGAATTTACATGAGGTTGACATCCTCACAGGCCAAGTCACCTGATTAAAACTTGAGATAGTGAGAAGTTACATGAGGGTGACATCCTCACAGGCCAAGTCACCTGATTAAAACTTGAGATAGTGAGAAGTTACATGAGGGTGACATCCTCACAGGCCAAGTCACCTGATTAAAACTTGAGATAGTGAGAAGTTACATGAGGGTGACATCCTCACAGGCCAAGTCACCTGATTAAAACTTGAGATAGTGAGAAGTTACATGAGGGTGACATCCTCACAGGCCAAGTCACCTGATTAAAACTTGAGATAGTGAGAAGTTACATGAGGGTGACATCCTCACAGGCCAAGTCACCTGATTAAAACTTGAGATAGTGAGAAGTTACATGAGGGTGACATCCTCACAGGCCAAGTCACCTGATTAAAACTTGAGATAGTGAGAAGTTACATGAGGGTGACATCCTCACAGGCCAAGTCACCTGATTAAAACTTGAGATAGTGAGAAGTTACATGAGGGTGACATCCTCACAGGCCAAGTCACCTGATTAAAACTTGAGATAGTGAGAAGTTACATGAGGGTGACATCCTCACAGGCNTGAGAAATAGGCTTGGGGTCCACTTTAGGGGAGGGGTCCACTTTTGGTACACTTACTCTATTGTTATTGGAGTGATTGTAGGGAATTCTTTGTAAGGCTATGATGTCCACATGTTTACATAATAACACAAAGAAATATAAATTTACATTAGGTACAATACATTTTTATATTACAGTGCGTGATTCTGGGGGTCCATGACAATTATTAGCCTCCATAGCTGCAGTCTGACCAGGGCCAACGAAGAGAAAATTCGGGCCCATGACTAAAAAGTTACGGACCCCTATTCAAAAATTCTATGAATCCTCAAAAGCAAATAACCTAAACATTAAATATAAGTATTGGTGATATGTAATATAAACTAATGCTGTTAAATTACTTCTATTAATAACAAATCATGATCAATGAATCAAATCAACTGTATAAACTAGGTAGTCGAGGTGCTAAAAGATTAAAAAAAGATAGTACACTGAAAATCGACATTCTTTAATTTCTTTATTGACATGTTTTACTATGTAGCAATAGTTTCCCATTGCGATTTGCTTTGGCTAGATTGAAAACTAGCCTGTTTGAAGGTAGAGGCACCTATTTGTTAACCTAACTGTATTGAAGTTATGTCCCTATTGGTAAATCTTACTTATTATAGACGCTACACACTGATCAATATAGTAATCAGTATGTAGTTTGTGTTTTCCGGTGTTGTAGTGACATGTGAGTGTTTCTGTAGATCTATTGTGTGTAAAATATTTATTTGATATTGTCTTACGATATGAAATTGTCAATAGTATTGATTACTACTTTCGAAAGCATGTCCTTATATATATCGCTGACCAAATCCACAAAATCTTCTTCGTCGGCATCGTTGAAAATGAAGGGAGTTGGTTGATATTCTGCATTCCATTGTGGCTTACGGAAAGGCTCTCCACCAAGCTCATATTTACTGTTCTTGAAAGGACATCCAAACTTACTGGATGTAGATTCTGAAATGAATTTATTTTCAAAAGTTTTCACAAAAATGAACATTTCCAAACTGGGGAACAGATGCGTTTTTTAGGGAGAAGTAGAAGATTTGGACTAGGTTACTTTGTTTAATGCCTCACACCGATCTATACAAAGAGAGTTCGTGAACAGATGTTTTAGGGTTTAGGGGATTGTGAAAAAAATTGTGGAGAGAGGCAACTAATAACTAAAATCATATTACTGCGTGATNGTGTGCCTTTGTATTTCAAGTAGTTTGTAGGTCCGAGTTTAAATTTGGTGGCGCACTGCATGTATATATTTGAGCGATTCCACCCCGCGAAAGGAACGCTGTCCTTCAACAGGAAAGCCCCACTGAAAATATACGACTCTTTTTTACATCCTTATTACATAGTACGATAGTATTACTTTTTCAGCGGCTGATGATTATGCTACAAAACTAGATATAATTAAGGTCTCAAGTTTTCCTATTACAAAAAAGCCCAATTTACTGTAACGTACAAATATTTTTTTTTAGCACCTTGGAATTCCGGGGCCTTCCGAAAACCCCGGGGCCGGCCATCTCTCCCTCTTCGTTGGCTTGGCAGTCTTCTCCAATGATGCCACTATTGATTGATTTGCAACATATTCCACTGTTTTCTGTTACATCCTGTACTTTACCGAGCACATCAATAATTTAATTAATAGCTATGCATTTTCCATTAATAACTCCTTTGGACATACAATTGCTGCATTATAATCGTTCTAATGTAATATTCTAAGACTAGTACATCAAGTGCAGTTCAAATTAATATTAATTGCCCCCTTGTTAATGACATCCTGATAGCATGCTGGTTTTGCCCATCATCCATCATGCAATGACAACCTGACATCAGGTTGAGGTTGCTACATTAAATGTACTCTAGTGGAAGGTTCATATTGGGGGACCCGTCTCGCCGCAATGAATGTATCATGCAATGACAACCTGACATCAGGTTGAGGT
>CM022880.1:30376552-30392869 GCA_012654025.1 Pachypsylla venusta
GAACTAGTTTCCATTGCAATGACATTAGCTATCTAGATTACTAATATTTTTACTCATCCATTAACAATATGGGGAGGCCATTAGCAGTAGGGTTGTTACGCTTCCTGTTTTATGAAACAACTTTGTGTTTATTGTTTACAATATTGTTGTTAATGTATATTTGTTCATGTCGCGTTATTGATTTAATCAACAAAATAAATTCGATAGGAAAGAGTGATCCAATAGCATTACTATTATCGTGCTCGTTTCGTATCTCCAAAGTAGAATAATAGAGAGAGAGAGAGAGAGGGAGGGAGAGGGAGAAACTGCAATCGAAAGATCTCAAGGTCAACGTTCAACTAGGTGCTTTGATATTCCCTAGAATGCATGTTGTAGCCGTGAAAGGTATTTGTGTAGCTTTTAACAAATTAGGTATCGTACCTCGATAAACAATCCATTAAAAAGTACTGCCCAGAACTCGAACCGCCGGGTTCTAGGTGACGAGTCCCTTACCCTCTGCCGTCAAAAACAAGAGGGCTATATCCGCCCATGTAGCCGGCCGAGTTTACATTAGTCAAGTTTATTGTATCAAGAAACGGCTGTATCAATGTTGATTCTCAAAATACGTCCTTTGACAATCTTATATTTGCTACTTTCTCAGATCTTTTATTTCGGCGGATTCAACAATAAAAAATATACTTTTATTCTGATGCTTAATTAGAGAGTTTAGAACGTGTAATTAGAGGGTTTAGAACTTGTAATTTACAATGTTATACTATATTGAAATTTTCTCATTTCTCTGAGAAAGAAATGAGAAGGTTAACTTTTTGAGTTTTTAGCTAAACTGTTTCTTTATTGAGGTTCATTTTTAATGTTTGTTCCTCACTGAAGTTATGCAACGTCGGGCGTGGTCAGTACTAGGATGGGTGACCGCCTGTGAACACCACGTATTGTTGGCTATTTTTTCCGGCCCAACCCAGGCTGGGTGAGATCAATGTGGGTAGCTGGTTTGCAAGTTTACAGCGAATGGTGGGTAAATCGCCCGTTCTGAATGACCAATAGATGTTAAAGAGACGTTAAGTCAAATTAAAAAAAAAAAAATCCTTAATATTTTTCGAGATATATCGAGCCAATTTTGGTAAGAAATGTCAATTTTGGGATTCAAACCGGGATCTCATAATCATTAGATTAGGAATGCGCCCTTTCCTACCCTAAAGCTTTACAGAATGAAAAAAAATGCCAAGTTAAGGGTGGGACACGCTGTAATTTTAATACATTGCAGAAGTAATCGGACGCATTTTTTTTTTATTTGGCTTAACGTCTCTTTAACATTTATTGGTCATTCAAGACGGGGGTTTTACCCTCCCTCCATTCGCTAGAAACTTGCAAACCAGCTACCCACATTGACCTCACCCAGCTTGGGTTGGGCCGGAAAAAAGAGCCAACGATACGTGGTGTTCCCAAGCGGTCACCCATCCAAGTACTGACCACGCCCGACGTTGCTTAACTTCATTGATCTGACGAGGACTGGTGTATTGCCCGGACGTTGCTTAACTTCAGTGATCTGACGGGAACCGGTGTATTCAACGTGGTATGATCGTTGGCATAAAAATCTTCATGTACCTATTTATACGATTTTGTGTTTGGAAATGTACTGTGTTGACGTGTTCACTTAGCCTCGTGGGGACAATTTTGAAGCCGAGGAAAAGGCGAAAATAAATGCCACTATAGGGTTAAATTAGCACAATAAATATTTACAGTATGTTTTTTTTTTTTAATTTGGCTTAACGTCTCTTTAACATCTATTGGTCATTCAAGACGGGGGTTTTACCCTCCATTCGCTGGAAACTTGCAAACCAGCTACCCACATTGACCTCACCCAGCTTGGGTTGAGCCGGAAAAAAGAGCCAACGATACGTGGTGTTCCCAAGCGGTCACCCCATCCAATTACTGACCACGCCCGACGTTGCTTAACTTCAGTGATCTGACGGGGACTGGTGTATTCAACGTGGTATGATCGTTGGTACACATTTCTTTGATAACCTACATTATTACCTCGGTCTTAAAACAAAAATCCCCGTAATCCTTTATTTCCCCCCTCCACCCAGAAAAAGAATAATGATGACCTTTAAAAACTTTAGCTTCAAACAAATCTGCTCTCGCATACATCTGTCTACCCCTGATACCAATGAATGATATAGATTTACACAAACACCTGTTTGCTGTTTGCAATCTTAAAAATAAAAATAAATTGCTTGCAATATTTATGTAGTTTACAAAGCACCTGCAATTTCCAGAATGGTTTCAATATCTGAAATGTTCAGAAATCTTCATATTTAGGAAATGTTGATAAACTTTTTTAAGGCCTCTATAATTACAGCACTACATATTTACATACTGCAAATAAGCCAACGATCATACCACGTTGAATACGCCAGTTCCCCTGAAGTTAAGCAACGTCCGGGCGTGGTCAGTACTTGGATGGGTGACCGCTTGGGAACACCACGTATCTTTGGCTTTTTCCGGCCCATTGGGGGGGGGGGTCACGTGCCTCCCGTTCCCTCCCCTATATCCGCGCATGCCTCCGGACCAAGAGTCACTGATCTTATGAACAATTCGGAAACGGAGATTGATTTCATGAACGGTATATTACTTTTGGGGACAGTTTGTTTAACCTAACTTACCCAAAATTTGTTTGGACAAAAAATTATTATGTCGTTTATTACAGAACAAGAAGTGTCTTACCTTAATTATTATGTTAACCCAGACCCTCTCCGTATGACTGATTGACAAAAACTAAACTTATTCAATTTTAAGAATCACTTGAGTGAATCCTGATTCATAATGAACTGATAGCTTATTATTTGTATGACTTATTTAATGTCACGATCAAGGTACACGCACAACTTTACTACTTGAAGTGAATACATAATATGACTGTTTACGAGATAATGCCTGTGCCTAAGGCTTGATCAAGATAATGCCTGTGCCTAAGGCTTGATCAAGATAATGCCTGTGCCTAAGGCTTGATCAAGATAATGCCTGTGCCTAAGGCTTGATCAAGATAATGCCTGTGCCTAAGGCTTGATCAAGATAATGCCTGTGCCTAAGGCTTGATCAAGATAATGCCTGTGCCTAAGGCTTGATCAAGATAATGCCTGTGCCTAAGGCTTGATCAAGATAATGCCTGTGCCTAAGGCTTGATCAAGATAATGCCTGTGCCTAAGGCTTGATCAAGATAATGCCTGTGCCTAAGGCTTGATCAAGATAATGCCTGTGCCTAAGGCTTGATCAAGATAATGCCTGTGCCTAAGGCTTGATCAAGATAATGCCTGTGCCTAAGGCTTGATCAAGATAATGCCTGTGCCTAAGGCTTGATCAAGATAATGCCTGTGCCTAAGGCTTGATCAAGATAATGCCTGTGCCTAAGGCTTGATCAAGATAATGCCTGTGCCTAAGGCTTGATCAAGATAATGCCTGTGCCTAAGGCTTGATCAAGATAATGCCTGTGCCTAAGGCTTGATCAAGATAATGCCTGTGCCTAAGGCTTGATCAAGATAATGCCTGTGCCTAAGGCTTGATCAAGATAATGCCTGTGCCTAGGGCTTGATCAAGATAATGCCTAAGCCTAAGGCTTGATCAAGATAATGCCAGTTAATAGGGCTTGATCAAGATAATGCCTGTGCCTAAGGCTTGATCAAGATAATGCCTGTGCCTAAGGCTTGATCAAGATAATGCCTGTGCCTAGGGCTTGATCAAGATAATGCCTGTGCCTAAGGCTTGATCAAGATAATGCCTGTGCTAAGGCTTGATCAAGATAATGCCTGTGCCTAAGGCTTGATCAAGATAATGCCTGTGCCTAGGGCTTGATCAAGATAATGCCTGTGCCTAGGGCTTGATCAAGATAATGCCTGTGCCTAGGGCTTTGACGTAGGTAAGAATTGATCATATTAGTTTTAAGAGCAAATTATCAAATGAATTATTTATTTTTTAAGACATTACTCTAAGAATTCGTAAATTTTAATTTGTTTATAACCAAATTTCTCCTCATGGTTATTTTGTTCATTCTGGATACGAATGGAGGGGGGGAGGGATTGGGCACAACCGCAAAATATATCTAATAGAAAATTTGAAGGGGGAAGGGAAGGACTCCTAACCTAGAGACCGGGAGTTCGAGTCCTGGACATTACTTTTTAATGCAATATTTATCGAGTACCTAATTTGATAAAAGCTGTAGAGCTTACCACAAATACCTTTCATAAGGGTGATAAGCGATTTTTTAAGCGTGATGACGAAAAAAAATGCAATGGCGAATTTTTGATTTTTTTTTATATACGTATTTCNGGGGGGGGGGGGGGGGGGAGAGGGCACAACCGCACAATATATCTAATAGAAAATTTGAAGGGGGAAGGGAGGGACTCCTAATCTAGAGACCAGGAGTTCGAGTCCTGGACATTACTTTTTAATGCAATATTTATCGAGTACCTAATTTGATAAAAGCTGTAGAGCTTACCACAGATACCTTTCATAAGGGTGATAAGCGATTTTATAAGCGTGATGACGAAAAAAATGTGCCATAACGGATGACAGAATTTTTGACGATTTTTTATTTACGTATTTCTATTTAGTCTCAGAATTCGGAATTATTTAGGGGCCCGTGTTCCACCCTTAATACACAGCGGATAAAAAAACTGGGGGGGCACGTGCCCCCGAGCCCTCCCCTATATCCGCGCATGAATGGTGTAGATATTTTTAGTACCCCAATTCTACAACTTTGTTACAAACGACACCATAGCAGATGTGCAACGGAGCGGTAACTACTGCCTACTGAATTTGAATTCAAGTCGGGTTGAAAATTTGTGGAAGATTTATTCGAATTCCTGAACAAATTAATATAAGGTTTAGTTTTAACTACACGATTTTTCTTTTTTTTTAACTACACGATTTTTCTTTTTTTTTAACTACACGATTTTTCTTTAGTAATTTGAATTCAAGTCGGGTTGAAAATTTGTGGAAGATTTACTCGAATTCCTGAACAAATTAATATAAGGTTTAGTTTTAACTACACGATTTTTCTTTAGTTTTAACTACACGATTTTTCTTTAGTTTGAACTACACAATTTTTCCTTAGTTTTAACTACACGACTTTTCTTTAGTTTGAACTACACAATTTTTCCTTACTTTTAACTACACGACTTTTCTTTAGTTTGAACTACACAATTTATCTTTAGTTTGAACTGCATGATTCTTTTTTTTTTAAGATTTTTTTTAAGCTTTTACCACCTCGATTACCTATTTTTTAAAGTTTAAAACTTGATTGATTTTTTTTTTTTAATTTGGCTTAACGTCTCATTCATTGGTTGGAAGCTTGCAAACCAGCTACCCACATTGACCACATCCAGCCTGGGTTGTGGCGGGAAAATAGACAGCATTACGAAGGCGCGAACTCACGTGGACACCCACATAGAGCAACCTCACTGGACGTTGCTTAACTTCAGTGAACTAACGGGATCTGGTGTATTCAACGTGCAATAGGCGCTGGCTAATTGATTGATTTGATTCATTGATCATGATTTGTTATTAATAGAAGTAATTTAACATCATCGGTTTTTTTTATACATNCAGTTTTTTTTTTTTTTTTTTTTAAATTAGGTTTAACGTCGGTTTATATTATACATCATGCATATATTTAATGTTTAGGTTATTTGCTTTTGAGGATTCATGAATTTTTGTATAGGAGCCCGTTACTTTTCAGTCCCGGGCAAGGATTTTCTCTTGGCGGCCCTCTCTACGAGTATGTTCAATGTTCATAATCCATTAATGAATTGCATCAGATTGAATGATTTCAGTATAAGGCCTAACCTTTAGTAAAAGAACATTCAGTTTTAAAAAAGCAGGAAATAAAATCAGAACCTTTGAAGTTTAGTGTAAGATGTAAGCCGAGAAAGATGCCCACTTGCTGACCATGGAAGTAACATTGTTTAGAATATTATTACATGACTACACCACACCCTACTGAGGTCTGCTATAGTGACCACAGAAATATCACTTACATTTTAACAACTACATATTATCTGTTTGTATTGAAGGTATCTTGGCATACGTTACAAACAAAATAAGATCAAGTACTTAGAGTGCTATCAAGAAGAAGCAATTCTTGTCAGATATCTGATTTCACTGTGAAGTTCATGATTGTGTAAACAGATATACCGCGTCCCAAAAGTCCGAGACCACCTGAATAACTTTTGAACGACCTTATGTTGTGACCAATTTAGAATGGAGGTTAGATAGAGCTTGTGATATATTTCTGAAAATGTATCACGACCTCCATCTTGTGATACATTTTCAGAAAGACAATAAAATTGGAAGTACTTTGCAAAAAAATTCACACGTTTAGCTTGTTTGGTTTCAAAATGGCGTTCATTTGAAATTTCCAAGACATGACTTCCAAGAGTGTCTAAAACTAGGCGAATTATTTGCAATGTGATATTGAATAATTGCATAGGACACCAATGTCGAGGAACCTGTTTTTTAGACATAATTCGCCTAGTTTTAGACACTTAGCCTAGTTTTAGAAATAATTCGCCCGGTTATAGACACTCTTTAAAGTCATGTCTTGGAAATTTCAAATCGCAACTATTTTGAAACCAAACACTGTAGACGTGTGAATTTTTTTTTTTTTTTTTGCAAATTACTTTCAATTGTATTGTCTTTCTGAAAATGTATCACATTGGACCCGCCCCTGAAAAATTGGTCACAACATCAGGTGGTTTAATTTGGGATATAATACCATGCAAAATTTCAAAACTCCACATAAAGCGGTTCAAATGATATTCAGGTGGTCTCGTACTTTTGGGACACGCAGTATTAGAGTTCTTCCGTGACCGCGTGACTACAGTCGTTAATACATACATTCTGAGCATACATAGTATGTAAAATGTCTTTTTAACAGGGGCGTACACAGGATTTTTTTTCGGGGGGGGCTGGGCAAACCTGCGATCTCGAAATTGTTGTTGAATTTTGTAACCGTAGTGAAGCACGGGAAAACAGCTAGTTCAATATAATGATGGGGATAGTGAAAGTGATTTCCTTATGACGTCACCAGTGCTCGTAGCTGACTCTTCTTTTATTTTGAGTAGTGCAGTGTGCATTATTTATTAGGCTCTACAAGTATCAGGTAGTCTTGCTGTTAAGTAGTAAGTAGTAGAGTCTAAAAATAAATAGACCATGAGATGTTGTTACCTGGCCTGTAGCTATGTGCAAGTCTCACCTTACAGAGACAGAGGGCATCCTCGCATTGATGATTAATTTCTGTTCACAAAGAATTGGTTTATACTTCTTAGATAGCATTATTGCGCATTCGCATTGCGCAGAGTTGTAAACTCATGGAAAGCGAATACCGCGGGTGGTGGAGTGATAAGGGCGATCCTCCTGACTTAAAGACCAAGGGGCGACCCCCCTCCTGGCCTAAAGACCAAGGGGCGACCCTCCTGACCTAAAGACCAAGGGGCGATCCTCCTGACCAAAAGACCAAGGGGCAATCCTGTTGACCTGAAGACCAAGAGGCGATCTTCCTGACTTAAAGCCCAAGGGGCGATCCTTCTGACTTAAAGACCAAGGGGCGATCCTCCTGACCAAAAGACCAAGGGGCAATCCTGTTGACCTAAAGACCCAGATGCGATCCTCCTGACTTAAAGCCCAAGGGGTGATCCTTCTGATTTAAAGACCAAGGGGCGATCCTCCTGACCAAAAGACCAAGGGGCAATCCTGTTGACCTAAAGACCAAGAGGCGATCCTCCTGACTTAAAGGCCAAGGGGCGATCCTTCTGACTTAAAGACCAAGGGACGATCCTCCTGACCAAAAGACCAAGGGGCAATCCTGTTGACCTAAAGACCCAGATGCGATCCTTCTGACTTAAAGCCCAAGGGGCGATCCTTCTGACCAAAAGACCAAGGGGCAATCCTGTTGACCTAAAGACCAAGAGGCGATCCTCCTGACTTAAAACCCAAGGGGCGATCCTTCTGACTTAAAGACCAAGGGGCAATCCTGTTGACCTAAAGACCCAGATGCGATCCTCCTGACCTGAAGACCCAGAGGCGATCCTCCTGACTTAAAGAGCAAGGGGCGATCCCCCTGACCAAAAAACCAAGAAGTGATCCTCCTGACCTAAAGACCAAGGGATGATCATCCTATATAATCATTAAACTTTGAAATATTTGATGCGAGTATATTAGAGTATAAGAAACCTAATCATTCTCAGAATAAGAAATAGTATGAATTACAGTCATCTGCATATACCTATAATCATTAAACTTTGGAATATTTGATGCGAGTATATTAGAGTATAAGAAACCTAATCATTCTCAGAATAAGAATGAGTATGAATTACAGTCATCTGCATATACCTATAATCATTAAACTTTGGAATATTTGATGTGAGTATATTAGAGTATTCATTGTCAGAATAAGATTATAGACTGGTGTGGGATGCTCTCAGTAATCATCCTACTGTCGGATTAAATTTCCCCTTCCGTAATATGTTTAATTAAGTTGGTAAACCTTATGCTGGGCAAGATGTCCTTGGCCTTTTGCCCTGACCCTGCATATGGCCACATAATGTTTATATATCTACAATTTGTAGTCTTCTTTATCAACTTGACCAAATCTTTTTTTTTTTTTNTATTACATAACTTATATAAATCACATATTAGGTATAAGACAACATATTACATAAATTGAATATACATATTACACAGATTATAAAGAGTAAACATACCTAAGGTCCACAAAGCTCAGCACCCAGGAATGGTCGAACATTGTGAAGGATGTCAGGACGCCCATCATTATTATTCATATTTTATTTTCATGCAGACACAACAAATGAGCGTTCCAACACCCTCCAAACCCCCAACCATCGAAGAGCGCAACGCATCCACACGGAGTAGCAAATAACTTTTTTTAATTAAAATCTTAAGATGTAGCCTATTTTCTTCATTCAGGAATTGATGACAATAGGTATTTAATAATGTTGGAATTCTGTAGTCCAATCTTCTTTCACTAGGTATATTGGATGCTATTCACATGTGGTCTATGTGTGTGTATGTGAAATCCCCTGGAAATGGTATCAGATATAATGTGGATACCAACGAATAAGTGTAAGGAGAGGACTATCCTATAGCTATATATTTGTCAAATTTGGGATCTAATTACGCCCCAGATTTGGAATCGTCACGAGAAAAAAAATACAACCCAATTTTTTTTGGGGGGGGGANTGAAACGAAGAACCCCACGCTTAACCTCATTACACTAACACTAAAATCTCATAAGGCTTAAGCTTAGAAGAGCAGGAGGAATGGGCTCTATGAAACGAAGAACCCCACGCTTAACCTCATTACACTAACACTAAAAGCTCATAAGGCTGAAGCTTAGAAGAGCAGGAGGAATGGGCTCTATGAAACAAAGAACCCCACGCTTAACCTCATTACACTAACACTAAAAGCTCATAAGGCTGAAGCTTAGAAGAGCAGGAGGAATGGGCTCTATGTAACGAAGAACCCCACGCTTAACCTCATTACACTAACACTAAAAGCTCATAAGGCTGAAGCTTAGAAGAGCAGGAGGAATGGGCTCTATGTAACGAAGAACCCCACGCTTAACGTCATTACACTAACACTAAAAGCTCATAAGGCTGAAGCTTAGAAGAGTTAAAATTTAATCCCAGGAATAAAATGCAAATGAAAATAAATAAAAATAAAAAAATCGCTAGACCCTAGGAAATCTATTCTGAACCAGAACTTTGTCCTTCCTGACATCCCAAACAGACAAATGTCTTTTGACAGTGTTTACACTCTTATTTCTTGCAGGTGGTACAGTTAATTATACAATTCAGACACTTAGACAATTTATGGTAGCTTTTAATGGTAGGTTTAGACAATCAATGTATTGGTATATGCATTGCCAAGGGGAGAGGGGGACATAAAGTACCCGCACAAAAGTTTGGCTTCAATATCATCCCTTAGAAGACTTAGAACATACATATTTTTATATACTATGATGGAAAATATTGTTTGTGACAATTATTAAAGGTCTCATTAAAATAAGTATCATAATTTGATTACTATAAGCCTTTTGCTAAAACGCGAGTACTTTGAGCCCCCCCCCACCCCCTTTTGGCAATCCTAGGGTTAATATTTCATTCTGTGTGAATTTCCTATTTGAATATTAATTCTCTATCTTGGGAGAATGCTCAAAGGTTCAAAATGCGCATGAATATAAAACTTCAATCTAAAATAAGAAAACTAATATCGGAGAAGCAAAAGAGAAGCGAAATATTCGGCGCTTCAAACGTCAACTTGTTGTGTTACAGCTAGGCAGGTAAATTAAAAATGTTCATCTAAAAATATTTTTTTCTTCCAAAGAACGCAGAACACGTAAAAGTGTAAAGTTTCTTACAGCTACCAGTCAAAGTCTAGATTTCAAGTTTTGTGTTAATCGCGAAGTGTTTCGAAAAAATTAGTTAAATGGGTACTTGTTGATTGACTCGTGATAGACTGAATCACCTTTTGAATTTGGCCAAACTCTGAAAGGTAAAACTTAGTATTTTAGTGATTGAGATTTGTTGTTCAACTGTAGATTGTATTAGTTTTGGTGTTGACAAAATTTCTAAATTTGAGGGAATTTATACATTTTTTGAAAAAAATTCCCTTCATTCGTGTTCCCGGACATGGGCCCAAAAACTCACGAAAGTTTCAAAGTACTCGGATGTGTTGTTTAGGAATGCATAAAAGAAAATACATACAAACATACAAATATATATATTTTTTTTTAAAATTTGGCTTAACGTCTCTTCAACATATATTGGTCATTCAAGACGGGGTTTTACCCTCCATTCGCTGGAAACTTGCAAACCAGCTACACACATTGACCTCACCCAGCCTGGGTTTATGGCGGGAAAATAGCCAGCATCACGAAGGCCCGAACCCACGTGGACACCCACATGGTACAATCTCGCTGGACGTTGCTAACTTTAGTAATCTAACGGGAACTGATGGTACAATCTCGCTGGACGTTGCTTAACTTTAGTGATCTAACGGGAACTGATGGTACAATCTCGCTGGACGTTGCTTAACTTCAGTGATCTAACGGGAACTGGTGTATTCAACGTGCCATAGACGCTGTCTAAAAAGGGTAACGTAATTTATTGTTTCCTATGTCGTTACGATAAAATGATAATGAAGCCCCGGCTGGTTCAATAGGGCACAAAAACTCATGTATAATATTAAATAGACATTTCCCTTTTACCTATAAGTATAGTTTTTGGGGAGGCATGACCGCAGAAACGTTTTCTAACCTCTCTGGATTGGTTAAAATAGATTTAAAGGATGCTAGATTGCGAAGCCGATCTCCGTAGCCGAGTTGTTAGTAGCATTGACACTTGGTCCGATGGTTGTGGGTTCGAATCCCGCCCGGAGCCAAAATTTTCTGATCGATTTTTTTTTTTAAATTATACATTAATATATTTAAATTGCACTTGTAATAATAGCATTATTGTATGATGAAGGTAGAACAGCCATGATAAGGATATGTTCACATGACCGCGCGGTATCATATGAACAATTCGATACAAGTTTGTAGAACTATAGTACCTCGCGGTAATGTAGACAATATGCAATATTTAGATCAGGGGTTCCCAAACTTTTTGGTACCGCGCCCCCTTTTCTTGAAATGAAACCTCCCACGCCCCCCTCCCCTTTACACTATAACTTATGAATGGGTATGCGTGTTGCTGAATACTATCTCCTTCAAAACGATAATGTGTTGGTGAATGCTGTCTTAATCAAAACGCTAATGTGTTGCTGAATGCTATCTCATTCGAAACGCTAATGTGTTGCTGAATGCTATTTCATTCAAATTTTCTAAACATCGTGTTCAATAAAATTACCTTTGTAAAAAAAATTGTGTACATATATTTCAACTACATGATAATAATTCAACTGGTCTCGCGCCCCCTTTGGCTTGCCTTCACTCCTCCCCTAGGGGGGCGCCCCCCATTTTGGGAACCTCCGATTTAGATAGATCCTGTGCCGCGCGGTACGATGAACCGCGCGGTCATGTGAACTTAACCTAAAGGTCACTGCATCCTTATGAGTTACGTCGAGTTTGTTTTGTACTTTGTCATAGCGAAAACTTGTATTGAGTTAACATCCATAATAATTGGGCTGAGCGTTCGAGAGTTATCTTGGTAAAAACGACAGACAAATTAAAACAAAATCGTCCAGTTGTAAGTTCATTTGTTTGTGTGAACCAACAGAGCAGTTCAGTTCAGAGAACTGTGACATCACTCAGTTTCACAGAACTGATAAATATTAGTTTGACCCTGATTTTTATTTGAATATATATTATTACCGACCCCCCAGTGTGAGCACCGCTCCCATTTAGAAAATTCAATATTTTATTCAAGGATATGACTTTTTGTACTGCGGAACACGTTTGTATCGAATTTCAACATTCTCGCTCATCCCGAAGTGGTACTTCTCAAGTTCGATTTTTTGGTGATGAAAACCGTCCATAAATCGGGGAGAAACCGGAAAATTTCAAATTTTATATTTTTTATGGGGTCCTTATATACTTTTTTGAGGGGTCCATTCTCGGTCATTTTTCGTTATCTCCTTTAGTTTGCCCAGAAAAGAATTACAAAAAGACCCGCTAAAAAGCGTCATTTTTGGCGGTAACTTGCTCCCACTTGAACTTTCGATTTTCTCCTTTCTTATTACACAGGTTCATACTAAGAGGGATCTGTGTGGCAAATTTCAAGTCTCTAGTTTAAGCCATCGTGGAGCTACGTTGATTATTCGTCAGTCATTGAATCAGTATACCAACTGGGCCTTGCGTTTTATAAGTATAGATAGATTATGCAATGTGAAATATACAGAAATATTTACTAGTTCTGACAACCTAAAATACCTCTCACTTGAAACTTGAAATGGCCACGAGAGGCCTAATGAGGACCAGAACTAATCAGCTAATGTTATGATCGTGTAAAAAATGTCAATTGTCTATTCTAGGTATATCTACTAATTTTCATCAATATCTGACCTCACGTTTTCGTGGAACAAACCGACGAGCAGACATTTTATGGTTAAACCCAGACTTAGTTCAGTCAGTAATATTTCCTACCCCGATCAAATATAGGCAATTACCTCGGTGGAAACTTGTGCTGTAACTATGCCAAAGGCCCTGGGTTCCATCACCCATGACTCATACTGTCATAAAAACTTGATGAGGAGGGGGTTAGAACTCTGAAATATCCCGCCTTTGTTGCGCCACTGATTATATGGATGTGAAGTGCATGCGTTGCGCACGTGATATTTGACTCAACTGTCCCCCTTATTCAGCTTGCTAGACTGGACACCAATTTATCTCAGTCAAAAGGACAGTCTGTGGGGAATAATTAGGGGAAGAAATTCATAATTTCTGTCGAGGCATGTCCGATAATAAGGATCTAACTTTGCATTTGTTCTTTTTTTCCCTAACTATTTTAGGAAAAGTTTTCGTATTTACTTCTATGGCTCGCAAAAGTTTTCTTTTTTTTTCTTTCTCAGAGGATTTTTTAATCCGAAAATACTGAAAAATATAATACAAACCGTTTTCGCGGAAATACGCAAAAACGGTAGGTTGCTTTAGGTAGTACAACTTTTTGGGCAGGCGATATAACTTAGGTCTAATCACATGGTGTACATAGCAACAAAAGGCAGATGAGAATTGACTTAATTCACATAATTAATTTGGTATTTGGTTTTAATGGGGTTTGGCGCATGTGCAATAGAAGGAAAAGGAAAGGAGGCAGAAGTACGGGCCCGACTTAGGGGAGAACCGTAGGGTCCTCGAACAAGGGAAAAATCTCACGTTCAAAATATTTTTCCCGTTTAGGGGAAAAAATTTTTGCTCAAGCAATAAAGGCATGGCCGTAAAAACGTTTCCTAACCTGTCGAGAGGGGGGGGTTAAAATATGTCAATAAAGCTAACAAGTAAACATAAAAAGTTAAAAACAAAACAAAAGAGAAGTGGAAAAAAATAAAAATATGGTTGGTGGGATTTTTCCCGCGATGTGTCACGCCGCACGCGACAAAAATCCCCAAAAATCCCACAACTATGGGACCCTACGGTTCTTCCCGGAGTCATAACCCCAGAAGTACCTAAACTGCGGTCACATACAGCTTTCGTTTCTAGATTCTAGAAGCTACACGTGGGAGAAATTTAATAACATCTCAAAAGGGAAGAGCGCTAAATTAAATTAAATTTTGTCATTCTAGGCAACTAGGTCTATAATTTATCTTATCTCGGTTGAAAATAAACAGAAATGAGGACAGCAAAAGTGAACAGTTGATGTGTTTTTCCAATGTATCAGATACCTACGTAACAAAATATTAGCTATCTTGAAAACCAACCAAAAATGGACTGTTCATGTCATGGGTATTTATTGTTGATAATGAAGTGTTCAGTAATCTCTCAATTTTTCTTTCTGGACCGCCCTGTAGAACACATCAGGTTTTTCCTATTTAGTGTGGCCGCGATATTAACCTCATTTGGCCATTACTTATTATTATTTATTATCCCCCATCATAGCAGGCCCTCACGATTGGTCGTTCTAGGCCCAAAGACGACAACTGTGATGGTACTACACTCTGTAATACCATCACAGTTCTAACTAAGGGCCATAAATACTTTTTCGGTAACCTCATATTAATCTTTTTTTAACATGAGTGGGTGGGATAGGGGTAAGACGCTCTGACTGAAAAGCCGTTGGGCGCAGGGCGGATACAGGTCACCAGTTGACGGGAAGGGGAGCGATCGGGGCTCCAAATTATAATCGACATGGAAGTTAGGCAGGGGCGGATACAGGTCACCAGTTGACAGGGAGGGGGGCGATCAGGACTCCAAATTATAATCGATATGGAAGTTAGGCAGGGCGGATACAGGTCACCAGTTGACGAGGAGGGGGGTGATCGGGGCTCCAAATTATAATCGACATGGAAGTTAGGCAGGGGCGGATACAGGTCACCAGTTGACAGGGAGAGGGGCGATCGGGACTGCAAATTATAATCGACCTGGAAGTTAGGCAGGGCGGATACAGGTCACCAGTTGACAGGGAGGGGGTGATCGGGGCTCCAAATTATAATCGAAATGGAAGTCAGTAGTATTTATAAACACCAAATTTGAGGAAAGTGTTTCAACGTTCAATTTCTTCAAGTGTGGGAGGTGGAGGTCTATCGCACCTATATTGCCCCCCTGAAACCACTTCTGGTAGAACGTGGTTTCAAAACTTCAAACTCAGCCAACGCATAGAATCTTCATAAATTTGAGATATTTAACAAAATTGGAGGACATAGAATGGGCCTGGATTATCAACATCTAGTCCGGCGTCCTCAAAGTATCATAATATGCTAAACAACCTTTCCACCACCATTAGCTTCCGCGATGGACAAGGAAAATAAGTAAGTACCATTTTTGGGCGGAGCGAAGCGTAGCCTTATACTCCCTTTTGTTACCCTACTCCTCCGAAACTACTCAACCGTTCATCGCTATTATCAATCAATAGTAGCATCATCGTGGCCGATGGTAGCTATTAGATGTATGGGAATTAGAAATTACGATCTCGGGATCCCGCTCGAAGATTGCTGAAATTTTGATCTCGGGATTCACCATCTAATCCCGGTATTTTCGGGATTGACAGTGTTATAATAAAAACAAACAAAAAACATACTTTTTCACTGAATTTGAAAATGAGTACCCCAATACATCAACCTTGAACATTACATGAAAGTCGATGTGCTGCCATCTGCCATGCAATAAAAAAAATGCAGGACCTTTTTAAATCCTTCTCTTCTTTGCGCAGCTTTACCGAATGAACCGATGAACGATGTGTTGTTTGTATGACTGATGTGTTGTTTGTATGACTGATGTGTTGTTTCTACTTGTTATGGTAATTACCTACTTCTACATGATTTTTGGAAGGTTCCCAATTGTATTTTAATCCCCGGGACCAGTCCCGGGATCCCGGGATTGTGATCGTTCCAGTTCCGAAACTTCGGGATTGTCAAGAAGGTTCGGGATTATAATCTCTAATGGAAATTCTTTAAAGATGTTTTTGATTGCTGCCAATAATTAGCATGGGCCCACAGAACCATATCACTCCAATTCAATAATTTGAATTACGTCGGAAACATAAAAATATTGAAGAATTGCTTTTATCGTTATAATACGTTGCTTATAAAAGGAAAGATATCTATCTATACTCATAAAACGCAAAGCCCAGTTGGTATACTGACGTACTGACT